>JABFYK010000186.1:0-22330 GCA_018849495.1 Termitomyces sp. T123_Mx157
AACAATGTCAGGCATGGAGATAATGCCCTTATCAATTTTGCAGTGCTTCAGCAAGTGAGCCCCTCAATACCACTTGAATCCTAACCAATACTAAGATCTAGGATTGTCAGCTGTGATCATCAGGAACAACTCTGTATTCCTGAAAACTTGGTTTTCTACAAGTTATAGTTGATTTTATATACTTGTCAATGTTTATATCTAATCTATCCATCAGTCAACAGAGTACATGGGATAATAATTTGTAAGTGAATGGCACAATGAGCAAGTCATTTGAAGGTGGTGTAAGGGCAACCTCTGAAGGCTATGGCTAAGTCATACAACTGGCAGAGGGAGATCCAAAGTCTATTCAGTATTTGTGCAGGGTCTATGGAAATAACTACTTACCTGGCAGAGGGAGATCCAAAAAGAACAAGTCTAAGGAGCTCCCTGCCCAGGTGTCACACTTCAGGAAAACTTCTAACCCTAATTCAAAGGTGCAAACTCCGAAAATTGCCATAACTCCAGAGATTGTACCAAAAATGGAAATCCACTGTAAACAGTCTTGATCTCTGGACTCACAGCACATGACCACATGAAAATATAACCAAAAGATAGCCCTTAGCTAAAAGTATTTGTCACCAGAAGATGGGAGGACAAAGACAAAAGGCAGGCAGAGAATACAGGAAACAGACCAGAGGGTCTGGTATGAACAGTTTCCTGACAGGTGGGCAACAAGCTGGATATACCAGAACACAAAGAGGAAGGGAAGAGCTTGTGCAACCTCAGAGCTCTAGAAAGGGAAGAGCTTGGGTGAATTCAAGGCTCTGGGGAGACAATGAACAAGTTGCTTGGGTGAAGCAGAACACAAAGAGGAAGGAAAGAGCTTGGGTGAACCTGAAACTCCAGAGAGGAAAGAGCTTGGGTAAGCCCAGAGCTCCGAAGAAAGGGCATGAGCTTGGGTGAACCCAGAACTCTGAGGAAAGGGATGAGCTTGGGTGAACTCAGAACTATGAGTCAAACATTGAAGGGGAGTCAGGACATTTGTCACATATGATTGGTTAGACTTCGACATGATCCGATCAGCATGGGCCAGACAATTGTCCTTGAGCTCTGGGTTCATAATTTCAAGAAATTCCTCCTGTGTTGTTTTCTTAAAATGATGTCTTGACATATTATTCTTTTGTTAGAGTATTTGTCATAGGTCAGATGTAGTGGAGTGAACCCAGGAAAGGAAATAGAGTTGGATATCCAAGAACAAGTGAGCATTGTGGATGTGCCATTACCATGGCCATAGTCTCCAAAAACAGTAGAGTTTCTCTACATCATCAGTGACATAGACCTTTGAATCAGGGTCTGGTGATGAGAGGTTGGCAATTGCTTATTGCAATTTGTCAGGCATGGCTTGGTCACTGTAGAGATCCTTGGAGAGCTCTCAGAGGCTAAGAGAGGGTGGACTGATGGGGTGCAGCACTCAATGTATAATGAAATTGTTCATATATACCATCTTTGCATTTGGAAATACTAATGCTGGGCGAGACATTGATACACACAGCAGAACCTTAGATATTGGCTTCTTCAGCCACAAAAATATAAGAGATTGTCCATGGTTGTTCATGACCAAAAAAAAGGTGAATTGCTGTTTAGGAAATGTACATATGAGTGACAAAGTCAAGGACAAAGTCTATGTAAATGTTGAAGGAAATAAGGATTCTCGGTGTATTCTCAAATCATTTCCTCTTTCTTGTGATGTAAACTTGGAACTTTCTAAATACTTCACACTTTCCTCTTTCAATCTCGAAGCACGCCTGCTAGGAGGTTGGCAAGTATGTAGCGATTATCTCTATATTTGGAGGTCCCTAAGTTGGAAATACTTCTTAATCCCGCTGTAAAGATGGGTCATAGCACAACAGACTTGTTGGAGGTCGACAAGGGCCACATCTGGAGTGTCATCAGATATATGTTGATAGAACAGCAGATTATATACGTGTGACAGGATCTCAAAAACAAGGTATAACTGCTGCGATTACAAAATGTTCCTTTCAAATACAAAAAAAGATCTACTACCATGAATAGTCCACGTCAAGTCCACGTCTATCTACTTAGCAAAGAAAAAATGAAGGCGAACGAGTCCATTCGAATTCGAAAACAGGTCCGTGATCTCATACAGCGTCTTTAGGGCGCGGTGAATTCGGAACAAACGGAAGCCTCGAGCTCGACCACGCCGAAAAACGTCTGCCTAGCGCCCCTTGCACCTGCAATGCTGCAAAGACCGATCTGCGCCTCTCTATCGGACTTGCCGCAAACTCATAACCTTCCTCTCCCTCCATAACAATCTTCATCGTCCGTGGGTCAATACGAAACTTCCTGTTAGACAGCACCTCCCTGATCTCCTCCCGACCTTGACGTCCTGCCAGAAGCTGGCCCATGCCTGTCTGAGCCCCAATGGACACGGCGGAGGCAATGGTACCAGGCTCGTGACGGAGACGTAACCTTCGTCTTTCTGCTCTGTGGAAAAGATGTATTAAGCAGGCACAAATGGCAAGGAGAAGCATAGCAGCTGTGAGGATATGTACGGCGATCGGACTGTTGAGGTAAATACTGAGGGATAGAACAGCAACAGAAGCTATAAACATACCTCAACCATACACGGTTCTGGAACGTCTTGAGTTGCATTGTCAGGGGTGCTTTGTCGGATAGAAAGTACACAGTGCCCGCGATGAGACTTAAATACGTCGTCTATCATCATCGTGAAAACCAGGATCACTCCCGACTGGACATATCAAAACACCAAACTCACATAGACCTGAGTCGACAGATCCACAAATCTATCGGCATCAAAACTTCCAATGAGACCCTGAGGACTTTGTACCGCTGCCTGTAACACAGCAGCCGGGAGCTGCAACCTCGTCGCGTTCTGCCTTTCAAGCACGAATATATCCGGACCACTCGTGAAATTAAACTGGATGCCGTTATACGCACGCCCGAACAGAGGCGATCCAGTGATGTTGGCAGAGAGCGAAGAGAAATTCGAGGATGACGAAAACGGACGGAGCTCTGTCACCTGTGAGAGGTTCCCAGTTGCGAGTTCAACGCTGACATTAACATCAAATAAAGATATTGTGGGGAAGCAGAATGTGGCTGATGCTTTTGGGGGAGTTGTCTGGTAACTACAATGTTTTGTTTAGTAGAAGATATGTGGATGATCCATAGAATGGACACACGTAAAAAACCAAAAGATAACAGGGCTGAACTGTGATATCGGTCCTGAGGTGCACTGTGGCAGATCAACACCTGTGATTCGGCTGTAAGACAACAATACAAATAGAGAACTTGAGTTTAACACCTACCAAACAGATTTTGAGTCGTATTCTCCACAACCCAGCTTATGCTGCAGTTGTTCGAGTTTACGGAATTATTCCAACTTCCTGAGCCATCTGGCAACTGTATCATACTGACCTGATTGAAACATTCGAAACATTGACTGGTAGAAAAAATGGATTACATACTTGGACGGGCAGACATCCGCTGTCACTCTTGACTGCCGTAGTGTTTGCGATCACGGTGCCATTAGAAGCAAGATCTCTCGGTAACTAGGAACAGCCAATTTCCTCACTGATGAAAAGAACTTTTAATAAGAGCTCACCTCGAACGGTGCGACAGTATATTGGTCATGAATAAATGCAGGATCAGGGAGTCTATACAGCACAGATGCAGATGCGAAACCAGCCGCTGTTACAAACGCTACATGAAATCATCAGACACGATCACCGATGAATCTTTGGGAAACATCTGACCCGTTAAATCCTGGAACTGAGCACTTTGATTGAGTCCGATGGCAGCCAAGTTGTTCCGCGTAACGTCTATTTTGAAAGGAATGTATAAGCGGAGGCTACATACAGATCACACTGACGAAATGTACCCGGCAGCGGCAACCAAGTATCCTTTACGCTGAGAATGGCCGCAGATAGAGGCTGGAATAATAGGGAAATAAGAACCATAAGACTAGCGAGTGCCACAAGCCAATGTCTATTGGATGCTGCTTTCGTCCATACGATGAAGTTACTGTAAGAATGTCAGTCAGCAACCAAAACGAGACGAGCCATCACGCACTTGGTCCTTGTATAATCTAATAACAGACTACGGTGTGGCGGGGAGTCCCCGTGAACAAGGTCCACATATGGCTAGAAGGATTGTCAAAGGAGTTTGAGTAATAATGAGCTCAAACAGTCACACCTGCATCTTTTTGATTTCAAAGTCTGTCCATGTCCAGAGTGCGGACACCTGAACTCAAACTTAGCTTACACGAAATCCATATATGGCAATCGACGTACGATCGCCGCGACAGCGACAGGAGGCAGAGTCTATTCAGAAGTATACGTCAATTGACAATGAATGACACTACGGAGCCGACGCACATAGACGTAATGGAGGACGCCTGTCTCACTTCCAATGTCCCTCTTCGTAGGCCATCCTTGAATACAAATATAGGTGTTGATCTCGATGACAACAAGGCTGTGACATACCTTGATTCTTGTTGCTAAAGTGGAGTGCTACTTCCAGTCCGACAGCACCCGCAACCAAAAAAATGACGAAGGATATCCAAAAGTAGGGTCTGAGAGGCCAGGGAACCCAACCGGGATCTTTGTCGCCGTCGATCCGCGGAGAGGCTTGGTGTGGCAATGAAGACTAAGGAAATGAAAGAGACCGGAAGGCTCACATTGGGCGCTTGAAATCTTGTCCGTTAAATTTTGATATGTGGCAAACTGGACATGAGATGGATCAGGATCAAGCAGGCGTTGCGATGGAGTCGAGGGGGGTGAATCTGGCGCTGAGTCTGGAGGCCGATCCTAAGCAGAATGTGAGGTCTTGGACCTTGGTGAATTCTATGAGCTCACGACAAATGTTGGTGTCGAAAGAGGGACGGATAAGGCACCCTTGGGTAGGGGCAAAAGGTCATTTTGCAGGGAAGCTGAACGGGCCGCAGGGGGCGACAAAAGCTCCTCGTGGACAGCAACAGATGGATAAGATTGAGAAGGCGGCGAATAGTGGGGTGCAGACTCTGCAGACGAAGGTAAAAGAATCATCAGAGGTTAGATGGAAGTAGGTTGCTCAGGCCTTCGCAACGAGGCGCTGTTTTTGCCAATTATCAGGCTGTCACCCGTGGCTTCTTTACTGATCATCAACGTCAGAGTGATGAATGTTGGACAACGGCGATGGCCGTACGGCTGCTGTGCAGTCCAAACGAGTTCCAAAGCATGTAAGTTAGGGTCGGTCATGCTAGAGAAAACTCAGGATGTTTGTCCGTTCCATCTAATCTAAGCGAGTTCGTGACGACGATATCACGGGATGTGACGCGCATCGCGCCTACTACTTCTGACCAGCATGGCGCTCATGTATGGCAAGGAAAGGGACGGTGACCGCGATGCTGCAGGTATGTCATGTCAAGTCTACTTTCTCCGACTCTTATGATCACTGTATCTTCTAGACCAGACAACGGACCCCGGCTTCATCACTTTCTTCTCAAAACTCCCACCAAAATCACCAGAAACAGGAACGCTACGCCTTTTTCACAGGACAGGCAGTGACGAATTTTATTCGGTTTACGGTCCAGACGCCCTTTTTGTTGCTCAACACACGTACCATACCAACTCTGTCATAAAATACCTCGGGGCTGGTGGTCGTGCCGCAGGCCTACCTACAGTCTCCCTCAAAGTCACTGTCGCACAAATGCTGCTTCGCGAAGCACTGACTGTGAAGCAACTCCGCGTGGAAATATGGGTGCCGGAATCGGGGCAAGGCAAGAAATGCACAAAGTTTCGACTCGACAAAGAGGTGTGTTATGACGTTGTGTGGGGTCCTTTCGCTAACAGTACACTTAGGCCTCCCCAGGCAACCTGCAAGAAGTCGAGGACATTCTTTTCGTTGATTCTGATCTCTTGTCAGCTCCTATCGTTATGGCTATCAAGCTGGCCACGGCACCTGCTATCTCTGGCGCGAAGTTGAAAACAGTTGGCGTCGCGTTTGCAGACACGAGTGTGAGGCAGCTAGGCGTTGCAGATTTTGTTGATAACGACCTCTTCTCCAACACTGAGGTATTATGTTACATCAGCTCACCTTCGAGTTTCGGCTAAAAACTACATCAGTCCCTCGCCATTCAACTATCGGTAAAAGAAGCCATCGTTCCCACCGGCACGACATCTGGAACGACCGATAGGGATATCGACCTGAACAAGCTCAAGGCTGTATTGGATCGATGCGGAGTAGTAATCTCTGAGAGAAAACCCAGTATGATTTTTAACAAACTACCGACCTCTCTTCTCGACTCACCCACCTCAGGTGAATTTACTGCCAAAAACATCGCCGACGACGTTCCACGTCTCCTTCAGCCTTCAGCGGTCACCAATGCCTCCACCGCCGACGCAACGATGACCATTCGTAAGGACGGGGACTATCTACCTTTGCTGTCTCTGACACAGGCATATAACAGCCGAACTATCCCTTCCAACTGCACCAGCTGCGCTATCCGCTCTTATATCCTACCTCTCCCTATTGTCTGATCCGTCAAACCACGGAGCATACACCCTCCGCACCCATGACCTTTCACAATACATGAAACTGGATGCTAGTGCACTACGAGCGCTTAACTTGACAGAAGCTCCAGGCAATGTAGTAAGTTTTGTCATTGTATGGATTGGTACATTTTTCGATCGTGATTAGGGCACAACGACGCGAAATACTACATTATTAGGACTTCTCAACAAGTGCAAAACTGCGCAAGGGACGAGATTGCTTGGTACATGGCTCAAGCAACCTCTTGTCAACCTTCACGAGATTCGTAAGCTTCGCATCTATGACATCTTTGTTCTTGTGCTCAACGTTACCCAGGCAAACGACAAAATTTGGTTGAGACTTTCTTCGAAGATACCAATACCCGTCGGACTCTCCAAGTCTGTTTTTCTCCATGCCACCCCATCAATGCTGACGGTATTCTCCCCAGGATGACTACATGAAAGTTATGCCAGACATGCATCGTCTCAGCAAACGATTCCAGAAATCATTAGCATCCCTTGAAGATGTTGTCCGTGTCTATCAAGTTGTGATTAAGGTATGGTCTTTCATCGCGCATAATGTCTTCTTCCGACCAGATGCCCAGCTTCCTGGCCTGATTGAAGCTTTGGAGGGCGTGCAGACAGAAAAAGAAGGGCACACTGTGCTCGTCGAGGAAGTATATCTCAAACCACTCAAGGTTTGGCTGACCCATTCTCTATGTCATGAGATGCTATATTTTCTACAACAGGAGCACAACGAAAGTCTTGGGAAGTACGGAGAGATGGTGGAACAGACTCTGGATCTCGAGGAGCTCGACAACCACAACTATGTCATTAAACCGGACTATGACCCAAAACTTCAGGATCTCGCACAAAAGCTAACAAAGGTACGTTTAGAATTATCCGTTGTAAGTGATGTACTAATCTATGTTATTCCAGACCCGGGACGGTCTGGACAAAGAACACCGTGAGGTCGGTAAAGATCTTGGACTTGAACTTGACAAGAAACTGCATCTTGAGAATAACCAAGTATATGGATACTGCTTCCGCTTGACCAAGAGTGTAAGGATCCTTCGTCTACCAACCCTTCATGTTTAACGAAAACGATTAACCAGGATTCGAAAGCACTCACGAAAAAATACATCGAGATTGGGACGAACAAGGGCGGCGTATTCTTCACAACCAAGAGGCTCAAGGAGCTTGCTGAGGACTTCAAAGAGTATTCACAGAGTTACACAAGGACCCAGAGCAGCCTTGTAAAGGAAGTCGTAAGCATTGCTTGTAAGCTCCCAGTCCTCTTCGTTTCAGAAAACAATTACCCAAGCATAACATAGCAACGTACACTCCGGTTTTCGAGGCCCTCGACAACATAGTCGCTCATCTCGACGTAATACTCAGGCATGTGATCTCTTTCCATCACTCCGAATCCCTAACCATTACCCACCTTCAGCTTAGCACATGTATCTGCGCACTCCACAGATGCCTATGTGAAACCTAAAATCATTGAAAAAGGTGTGGTCAACTAATCTATCGAAAACGACAGACTCTGACAATGTCTTCTATAGGTTCAGGTAATCTCGTCCTTCTCGAATCACGGCATCCATGTCTAGAGGTCCAAGACGGTATTTCTTTCATACCTAACGACGTTGAGATGATCAAAGGTAAGCTCCACCCAACTCGACGTACCGTGCCTATTCTCATACATTCCACAGACAAGGGCGAGTTTCACATAATAAGTGAGTCTTGGTGACTATATCACACTCGACGGTACACTGAAGTTCATATCTAGCCGGCCCCAACATGGGTGGAAAATCGACATACATCCGCCAGGTACCGCATTGCCTCTTCTCTATGGTCTGACTTGTCTCCAACGTCCCATAGGTTGGCGTTATTGCGCTAATGGCGCAAATCGGCTGCTATGTCCCATGCACGGAAGCACAAGTGCCAATTTTTGACTCTATCTTGTGTAGGGTTGGTGCTGGAGATAGCCAGTTGAAAGGTGTGTCCACCTTTATGGCTGAGATGTTGGAAACTGCGACCATCCTTCGAGTATGTACACTAAAAGCACCGTGATATGTTCTAAGCTTACTGTTTCGTCATAGTCTGCCACTAAGGATTCCCTCATTATCATTGATGAACTCGGACGAGGTACATTCAGAAATTGGCTGTAGTAACCATCGTCTTGAACACGTCGATTAGGCACATCAACATACGATGGTTTTGGCCTTGCTTGGGCCATCTCAGAGTGAGAACTCAAACAGCATTTTTTGGCTTGGACATCATAGTGACCTCGCAACTCAGGCACATCGCCTCTGAAATTCGAGCCTTCTGCCTTTTTGCGACACACTTCCACGAGCTTACGGCTCTCGACCAGCAAATTTCACACGTGAAGAATCTCCACGTCGTCGCACACGTTACTTCCACCGGTGAAAAATCGCAGGACAGGGACATAACCCTCCTGTACAAAGTGGAACCAGGTACGTACGACCTTTTGTTTCTAGTCTCATCGATGCTCATTCTCATGATCAGGTATCTCTGATCAAAGCTTTGGTATCCATGTCGCGCAACTGGCTAACTTTCCCGAAAATGTTGTCAAAGTGAATCATTCTCTTTGAATCTCTAGCTATTGATGTGCTCAAAATCTAACCTCTTGTTAGCTCGCTAAACGCAAGGCCGACGAATTAGAAGACTTTGGCACAGGTAGGCGCATCAAAGATCTCATCCCAATCATTCATACCTCTCATGTTCGCTAATAGACATAGCGGATCCAGAAGATGAAGCTATACCCGCCGACGTTGCAGAAGAGGGTCTCCGAATCATGGAAGACTTCCTTCGGACTTGGTCTTCCCAGCTGTCTGGCAATGATGGAGAAGATATTGTCATGAGGGATATAGATCAAGATCCTGATGCCCAGCTGCAAGAACTCCAACAACGCATGGAGGAGTTCCGCCCTCGGATCGAAAAAAATCGCTGGCTACAGTCAGTACTCTCTTCACTCTGAGATTTTTCTTCTTGCCATAGTGGACTCTTATCACTACGATACCAGAATGTATTTATTAGATCGTGCTTTGACATATTGTTATAATAAATAGCTACCCAGATTGTTTGTTATGATCATCAACGTCATAGCTTGCCGAAATTTATGTAGATATGAATGAAATTCTAATAAGCCGCCACCGTGATCCCGTACTCAGACGTACTGTAATGGTGTGACAACAAGCTAGTACTCTTGTAGACCACATCAGAGGCACCGGCTACGCCGGCGCAGATCAAAAACAAAAAAAAAGCCGCGGCCGTGTTACACAGCGATAATAAGTATGTAAGTATGGAGCTTAGGATATTTGCTGTCTTAATTGTCGATTGCACCCAATTTGTCACTTTCCTGTACAACCTGGGTTTTAACCTCTGTTTCCTGGTCATCCTCAACAGAATGCGCGAGTGCACGACCAGCAGGCGTAATATCAGCTCCAAAAAGGCGCATGCTCAATGCACTTACGAAAAGGGTAAACCAAGGTATTTGAAATAGCTTTGAAGAACCAACCTTTTTGCTTTCTTGTTCATCATCAGTGTCAATGACACGTTAGATTTCCAGATGGAAAGGAAGAGATCATGTGTGAGTCTAATGGTTGAATTCATTTTGTCAGCAAAAATTGCGTTTGAAAGGTCAAGATTATGAACATACACTGCGCCATCCGATTCTGCGGGTGGAATCTTGATAGCATGACTTCCAACAGCTAAAAAAGTACAACGTGATTAACGTCGAGTCATTCAAAAATTAGTTTTAAACGTACCTAGCCCCTCTACTATGCTCTTGAATGACTCTGAGAAGGAAGTCACAAGTGGGTAATAACTTTGTATCAGGATCTTCAACGACGACAAATCCGCCGTAATGATCGTTTCCGGATTGACGAACGGCAGAATCACTGGCAAGCCTTCCCCAAGAACACGGAAGTGGGGTTCGGCCTCTGCAGAAGCCTTGCCTCCCTCTTGTTTCGTGAACACCTTGGTACCGGCTGCGGAGAGGCGGATACGGGTGTAGTCGTTGTGCTCCACGACCGATTTGACGAGGTCATTGGCGAGATAAAGTGAGCGAACAGCTTCACCAGTAGGATTACGGATGAGGACATTGGATGAAGGGAAAGCAGGTGTGAGAGAAAGGCGCTCACTGTTATCCTTGGTTGGAGATAAAAACAATACCGAAAAGACAGGACTTACATGCAGTTCTTAAGAATGGGGTCGGTAGGAGGAAGGAAAGTGTAAGGAGGTTCCTTAAAAACGCCACCGCCACCACCGCCACCACTATCCTTTTCTTTTTTCCCCTTTCCTTTTCTCGAGTCTTGAATGGCCAAGTCGGCGGCGAGGGTTGCTTCAGTGGTATCTCCAACAACAGCAGCACTCTCGGAAGTGTTCGCAAGTTCAGCAGTTGGTGTTTCTACTTTAGGTTCCTCGTGGTCCTTCTCTATCCTCGGCTCCTTTGCCTCTTGATATTCCTCAACCGGCGGGCTGAGTTCTCTCTTTCTACAATGAATCGGCAAGTAAGCAATCCCGATTGCTGTTTTAAGTTGACAACATACCTAGCCCCATCCGTCAATGCTTTTCTCTCAAGCACCGCTACGAAAAACCCGCCAGTATCCTGCAAATGAGGATATAGCCGTAGGCTACGTTCCCACGTCAAAGAGTCAGTACATCTGTTATATCTTTATTATACAATCTGTACCTCCTATGTAGATTATAATGTTCTACATCCGCTGGCGGCCAATGACCCTCTGTCAGCTTCGTTTTGGAGTTGTCCTTGGCATCCTGAGAGGCGAGGTATTCATCATATGTAGCATAAATGGTGTTAATTGTACGATCAACACTCGGGCGCCAAACAGTAAGGCCTGGGCAGCGTTTGAGTGCGGGAAGTTTGTCCGAGACGTCGACGAGGGCGAAATCTACGGAATTTCTTATTTATGAATCAAATTACAGAGTCGTGCACCTACCTGGGTTAGCCTTGAGTGCTGCGGCAAGGACAGCCTCGTTTTCAACAGGGTTCAAAGAGCAGGTAGAGTACACGATACGACCGTCAGGCTTCAGCAGCTTCATTGCACGCTGAAGAATGCGGACTTGAAGACTGCCCACATATTCGTTTAATTGCCAATCTGATGATAAATAAAACAAACCTATGCAACCCATTCCCATCCATGGGTTGCCAGTTCTTCCATATCCCCACATTTTTACGCATAGTCCCGTCACCACTGCAGGGCACGTCGCACAATATTCGATCGAACAGCAACTGCCTAGTTCGCTCCTCGCCATCAGGTCCTGGTGGACCGGCAATTTTCATAGAAGGATATATAGAAGCATCGAGATTAGTCACTATCAGGGCAGGACTTGGTAGGCGAGCGGACTGGTGGATCAAGAGATGAGTGCGTTTCTGATCACTGTCATTCGCTATCAAGAGACCGGTGGGGATGGATGCAACGGTGACAGAATCCTGAGCATGAAGGGCTTCAAGAAGCTGGGCCGTTTTAGAGCCGGGAGCAGCGCACATGTCCATCACCTGGCGAAGATTGAGTATAGTTTGAAGTCTAAAATACGATACAACAAACCTTGTGATATGGCTCAACATCCAGGAAAAGAGGAGGTAGCATGCTCACAGCTTCTTGCCGCGAAATATTTCCCTAGAAAGCAGTCAGTTGAAGACAGGAATACATGCACAAAAACGTACAACTTCGGTCTCGAACACGAGGAAAGAGTGAAACTTTTTGAATTCGGGCGATTTGCGAAGTATCTTTTTAGGAACATTGAAGTGCCAGGCCAAGCCATCTGGATACCTTGAGAAATAATCACATCTAGTGTATCGAATTTGTATGGTAGATGACACACCATGGAATCTGCACTGGCGGAGGTATTCTTTGGTCTTCGAATATAACGCCACTGAGAGCAGGTACGTGCACTTCTTTGATTGTCTGATTGAGCGTGTTTGCCACCCTGCTCTCAAATTGTACACTCATTTCGCGTTGGATGGAGCGACGACACTCACTGACGGCTGCCGGCAACACGAAACGTGGTAGGCAAATGCTGTTTTAGCGCATCATAGAATGTATCCCACTCTTCCTCAGGAACCAGGTTCTGGGCTTGATAGTAAGTCCTGAACCGTTCGTTATCCATGTCGACCTTTTCAATGGCGTCTGAACGGAATTCATCGTCAAATTCCTTTCTTTTTCTTTTGGGTCCTGGTCCGGTGGATTTACGCGCACTTTGCTATTGAGGCATCAACTATGCGATGGGCAGAGAAAAACATCAAACAAGCATACATACCTTGGTTCTGGCCATCGTGAGCGATGTAACTTTTTTGGCACACGTGTGCTTGGATCTGTCTGATTCATCTCGATCATCACCCTCGATAAGATAACGCCGATCATCCATTCCAAAATTTCTCTCAAGTTTGCACGACAAAGTGAACACAATGGCACCGCTCACCCATCCATCGATTGTAGGTAAGTTGTTTTACATATTCTATCCCATGCCAGAAGTTACCAATTGTGACTCACAGACGGCTGGTTCCGCGAAATCTCCCCTCAATGGCAAGGCCAGGCCATGACTTTGAAGGTCAACAAAATTCTGCACGTCGAAAAGTCACTCTACCAGGACGTTCTCGTCTTTGAATCTGAGACCTTTGGAAACGTCCTTGTCCTCGATGGCGTTATTCAATGCACTGAGCGCGACGAATTTTCGTGAGTTACAGACAGTTCATGCTATCGCGATCTCAGAGATAACATAACGATAGCTATCAAGAGATGATCGCTCATCTCCCTCTTGCGAGCCACCCTAACCCCAAAAAGGTTTTGGTTATTGGCGGTGGCGATGGTGGCGTCGTTCGGGAAGTTCTCAAGCATGACACTGTCAAGGAGGTCGTTCTTTGTGACATTGATGAGGTTCGTTTCACCCTTTCTATGAACTATTTGATATCCTTCTTTATGTATTCAAATTCTCCACGAACTCATTTGCTTCCATTGACCTCTCACCCCTCTTACCAATTGATCTTCCCTCACATGGTCTTACTCTTCTTGTCAGGCGGTTCCCCGCGTCTCCAAGCTTTTCCTCCCCCACATGGCTGCCCTTCTCTCTGATCCTCGCGTGACAGTCCTCATTGGTGACGGATTTAAGTTCCTTGCTGACAACACTGCTACGTACGATGTCATCATCACTGATTCTTCAGATCCCGTTGGCCCTGCTGCTGCTCTTTTTGAGAAGCCCTATTTCCAACTCCTGCATGATGCCCTCGCCCCCGGTGGCCATATCTCGACCCAAGGCGAGTGTTTGTGGCTCCACCTTCCTCTCATTGAGGAGCTTCAGAAAGTGACCCGCACTATCTTCCCTGTCACTGAATACGCCTTCACCACTATCCCGACCTATCCTTCTGGCCAAATCGGGTTCGTTATGTGTTCAAAGGAGCCCGGACGTGATTTGCGCACCCCGGTTCGCAATGTGCCGAACACCAGATATTACAACAGCGAGGTTCACAAAGCGGCGTTTGTCTTGCCGGAGTTTGGACGCGCCCTGCTCAAGGAGGGACGCGATATTCTTCCCAAATTTGGCCGTGCCGCACGTGCGATCAAGAACTTGAGTGAGGGCAAAACTACCAAAAAAGTCCTTCTCCTGGGAAGTGGTTTCGTTGCTCGTCCCTGTGCTGAGTACATCGTGCGCGAGCCTTCCAACGAGTTGACCGTCGGTAAATCGGTTCCTTCCTTTTCAGCCTTTCATACTTTTGACGCGTCTCTTTAGCCTGCCGTACTCTTGAGAAAGCGAAAGCTCTTGCTGAGGGTCTTCCTTCCACCACGGCAGTTTCTCTTGACGTCCTCAACACGTCTGCATTGGAGGCTGCTGTCGCTGCTCACGATCTCGTCATTTCCTTGATTCCATACACTTACCATGCTGCCGTCATTTCCGCAGCCATCAAAGGAAAGACACACGTTGTCACCACCAGCTACGTGTCCCCGGCGATGCGTGAGCTTGACGCCGCTGCCAAGGAAGCAGGCATCGTTGTACTCAACGAGATCGGTCTCGATCCCGGTATTGATCACTTGTATGCTGTCAAGACTATCGATGAAGTTCATGCCAAGGGCGGAAAGGTCATTATCCTTTTCCTCTTCACCGATAACATCTGAGCTCTGTTCCTCAGGTCAAGAAATTCCTTTCCTACTGTGGTGGTCTCCCCGCCCCCGAGTGCTCCGACAACCCTCTCGGGTACAAATTTTCTTGGTCCTCCCGCGGTGTCCTCCTTGCACTCCTCAATTCGGCCTCTTTCCTCGCCTCTGGGCAGATACTCTCCGTCCCTGGCTCGGAGCTCATGTCGCACGCTAAGCCCTACTATATCTCCCCCGCCTTCGCGTTCGTGGCATACCCCAACCGTGACTCGACACCCTTCAGCAAGTGGTACAACATCCCCGAGGCTGAGACTGTCGTCCGCGGTACGCTACGCTACCAGGGTTTCCCTGAATTCATTGGCGCTCTCGTGAAACTCGGATGGCTCGACCAGACTGAGAAGTCATGGCTCGTCGATAGTCTGACCTGGGCAGAGGTCACACAAAAAGCCATTGGTGCGAGTGACGCCGCGGAAAGGTACACTGGCTTTACTTTGTTCAGCTTCCATGAAACAAGACTCTGACATAGCCTTTCCACAGCACCCTCGTTACACGTGTCAAACAGCTCTGCTCTTTCCCAGATGATTCAGAAGCCACCCGCATTGTTTCGGGTCTGCGCTGGATCGGCCTCTTCTCTCAGACCGAGAAGGTCGTCTCTCGCGCTGGCAACCTTCTTGATACGCTCTGTGCCCGTCTGGAGACACTCATGAAGTATGAGGAGGGAGAGCGTGATCTTGTCATGCTGCAACACAAATTTGTCGTCGAATGGGCCGATGGAACTGAGGTCGGTTTCCTCCCTCCTTTCAACTGATAGACTCATTGATATTTTCTGGTGGCGCAGCAAACTCTTACCTCGACTCTCGAGGCATATGGAAGCCCCAAAGGTCACTCCGCGATGGCCCTCACGGTCGGTCTTCCAGCAGGTATTGCGACTCAGCTTGTCCTCGATGGTGTCTTGAGCACTCCAGGTGTTCAAGCCCCATATTCAAAGGAAATTTGTGACCCGATCCGTGAGATCTTGGAGCGCGAGGGACTCGGTCTTATCGAGAAAGTTTTGTAAATGTACCAAAGAATCTCGATTGTCCTCATGCATGTATTGTGCAATATCACGTTTGATCTATTCATGACTCTATACAGTACGAGCTACGGTCCGTGCCTTTGGCACGTGCCTGTAGCTCTTGCTTATTCCCAGACTCAACTTCACTTTGTTTGGTTAGGTCCTTGTATTTTCAACTCAATGCTAAGTCCCAGCCCCAACCTCACTTTGTTTGGTTAGGTCTCGTATTTCCAACTCAATGCTGAGTTCCAGACCTACCCTCACTTTGTTTGGTTAGGTCTTTGTATTTCCAAACAAATGCTAAGTCCCAGACCCAACCTCACTTTGTTTAGTTAGGTCTTTGTGTTTCCAACTCAATGCTTATTTCTAGACCCAACCTCACTTTGTTTGGTTAGGTCTTTGTGTTTCCAACTCAATGCTAAGTTCCAGACCTACCCTCACTTTGTTTGGTTAGGTTTTTGTATTTCCAAAACAATGCTAAGTCCCAGACCCCTTTGTTTGGTTAGGTCTTTGTGTTTCTAACTCAATGCTTATTTCCAGACCCAACCTCATTTTGTTTGGTTAGGTCTTTGTGTTTCCAACTCAATGCTTATTTCCAGACCCAACCTCACTTTGTTTGGTTAGGTCCTTGTGTTTCCAATTCAATGCTAAATTCCAGACCCAACCTCACTTCATTTGGTTAGGTCTTTGTATTTCCAACTCAATGCTTATTCTCAGACCCAACCTCACTTTGTTTGGTTAGGTCCTTGTATTTCTAACTCAATGCTAAGTTCTAGACCTACCCTCACTTTGTTTTGTTAGGTCCTTGTATTTCCAACTCAATGCTAAGTTCCAGACCTACCCTCACTTTGTTTGGTTAGGTCTTTGTATTTCCAACACAATGCTAAGTCCCAGACCCAACCTCACTTTGTTTGGTTAGGTCCTTGATATTCTACTCAATGCTTAGTCCCAGACCAAACCTCACTTTGTTTGGTTAGTGTCATGACCCACTCCCTTCACCCCAACATTGTCCCCAGTCTGCTTGCTTCCCCAGAGCCCTTCCCCCAATACTTTGTCAAACCTCCAACTATTGAACACCCTCCATGGCTGCCCTGGGTAACTCTGATGCTTCTCCAGCAAACCCCAACAGCCCCCTGGCCAACTCCAACACCTTCTCCACAGCCATCAATGCTTCCCCTGACTCTCCTGAATCCCTGGAACCCTCTCAACTGCCCCTGGCTCTGGCACACATCACCAATTCATCTCCCTGACTCACCCAACCTACTCTGGACTTGCTCAGACTGCTTTTCTTAGCTCTCCCTCACAGGCTCCTCTAGTCTGCACCTCTCCAGAGTGCTAGGTTATAAGTGCAGGACATTGCATCCACCTAGTAAGGACTTGCCCAGTGTAGCTGAGCCCTTGTAGTCAGTGGAACCTGACATAATATCAAGACTCTCTCTTACTTCATTCTTGATATCTGCATACAACCCCACTTACAACCCTACTAGCTACCCAACCAACATCTATGGTTGGCTGGTCCCTGAAAACAATATACCCCATTCTACCCAGGCCTCTCAGCAGACCAGTACATCCCCTGCCATTGGACTCCTGCCCCCAACCAGGCATTCTACACCTCCTCCATCAGCCAGAGAATACCTCCAGGCTGGCGCTGCCCTCCTGCACTCCTAGCCAATGGTAGCTACTCCTGCATATATCCCAGAGAATACTCAGCAGTGCTCCCCAACCCCACCTATCTTTCCCCCACCCACTACTATGTATATCCAGCCCCTGCTGCCATCCCAGCCCCTCCAGAGCAACCAGATAACTATTCCCCTCCTTGATTGCCATTTCCTGCTTAAATTCCCCCTTTTCCCAGACAGCAAAGGATCAAAGTCTACATCCAACAGCATGACAAAGGCCTCCGCTCCCTCTGCCTCTCTCCTGCAGAGTTTGCAAGGTGCATTCACACCCTCCTCATCAACTTAGGCTACTCCAACACCTCCACAACTCTGGAAGTTTGGGCAGACCAACTCCTTGACTTCCATGAATGCTTCCTGCAGGGAAATCTCCCTGAAGCCATGCAAGGCACCCTGGGGATCAATGCCAATTTACAAAATGAGCTCTGCACCTTGGTCAAAGAAATCCACACTAGTCCCAACCCCTGCCCATTTGAGGACTCTTTAGACCCCTCCCACTCCTTCCATGTGCAACATGAGAAACCCATCAGAGCACAAAGCAAAGCCCCACCTCCCATTCCCCACCAGCAGGAGCTTAACATAGCATCCAACATCTTGAGAAGCCTGAACCCTGCAGGAGAATTGTTTGACCAACCTGCCACCCCACACCCTGGCTCTCTCTGCTTGCCCCCAGGCAAACTCCATTCCCAGCACCTTCCATACATGGGACCAACTCACTGTCCCTGAGCCCCATATCCAATGACTGCCCCCACATGTCAACAATGACAACTGAACCCTCTCTTACATTGACAAGCTAGGGAACTCTGCCACCAAGGCCACCCCACACAATGGCCCTCCTTGAGACAGACCCCCCACCTTGACCCCTGTGCCTCCTGCATCAATGCCCCCCACTCTGCCAGAATGCTCCAGCCCCTTCAAGACAGCCCACAGGCCCCAGGGCACCCAAACCCCCCTTCCATGCCAACCCTCCTTGCCCTGCACCTACTCCAATGCCCAACTCCCCACTGACACCAATTACTTTGGACCCCCCACCTCCAGAGGGCCCCCTCCCCCTTGATGGGCCCCAGGGCCTCTCCTGGGCAATGCAGGCCAAAACCCTGGCAGCAGGCCCCTCAACAGCAGCCCACCTGGAGGATGGGACTTAGCCATGGACAACTTCCCTTCCCAGCATGGAAACAGAAACAACTACTATTATAACTACAATGCCAGAGCCCCACTCCAAACTCAAAATACACAGGACAATACTTGCAATGCACTGGCATGGGAAGAAAAGCTCAACATTCAAAAGCCTGAACTCTTTACTGGCCATGACCCCCAGAGGTGGTGCATTTTTCTAACACAGTATCTCATTATCTTCCAGCTTGAGAGCTCATGAGTAGCCTTTGCTGTGTCGTATTTGCAGAGTATTGCCTTTGACCATTACACAGCACTGCTCCAGTTTGACCCCAACAACCCTGTACTCTCCAACTGGCCTGCTTTTACCTAGGAATTCTTTAGTAAGTTTGGCATCTTTGACACTGTAGCAGAAGCAGAGGAAAATCTGTTCAACCTCCAAATGCATAACAACAAACACTTCATGACCTTCATTGTATGATTTGAATGGGAAGCCTATGAAACTGGGTGGAATTATAATGCTCTCCAGTTTGCTCTCTACTGTGCCATGCTCCAACAAATCAAGGATGTTCTTTGTCTTGCACCCAAGCAAATCACATATGATGGATACAAGGCACTTGTCACCCAGATTGACCAGCACTACTGGGAAGACTGGAGTGAGAACATGGCACTGCAGACCACGTGGAACACTTCTGGCAACACCAACTGGCAGGCTGGAGCAACCAATAACAATTGACCCTTGATCCCCACCAACCCTGCCAACTCTGCACCCCATTTCCCTCTGGGCTGAGGACCTCCCAGTGCCAATCAACCCCCAGGACAATGCCACCAACCTCCATGAGGCCCCAGAGCCCCTGGATGCCAACCCCAGTGACCCAGATGACACCCTGGATTCCACTGATGACCAAGAAAACCAGAGGAGATCCAGGAGAAATGATGAAAAAAGGGTGCATGCATCCTATGTGGTGAGCAGGGATACTTTATCAGTAGTTGTCCTAAACAACAGGTGATGGGACATGCCATGTGGACTATCAAGGGAGAGGACTGCAACTATCAGTTTACAGAAAACAAGTCAGTGGTTTAGGTCTCAAAGATGCACTAGACTGTGGACCAGACTCTGATGTCTTCTCTAGCCCAGACACACTCCTCTGTGCAATGGTACTCACCCCAGACAACCCCCAGCACACCTCCTCTCCCACACCTCCACCACCCTCCTTCACACCATCCTCTCTTTCTCCAACAACTCTCTCTCCACATTGGTTGACAGTGGCACTATGGACAACTTCATTGACAAATCCCTGGCTGCACTCACTCCCCAATGCCTCTGATGCCTCTCCACTCCAATCCTCCTCAAGCTCTTTGATGGTGACCCCACCCCTACTGGAAATATTACTCACCTAGAGATGACTGCAGCCTTTGCCAATGGACAATAACAAGAACTCCGATTACTCATTACAAAATTGCACCCCTCTATTCCCATTGTCCTAGGCTTCCCATGGCTCCACTCCACCAATCCATGCTTTGACTGGCCCAGCCTCACCCTCTGCCTTGACTAGAGCAACCCAAACAACTCCAGACTAGTACCCTTCAATGTCTCACCCTCCTCCAAGAACTCTGAAACCACAACCAATCAGCCCCAGACCCCTCCACAGCTCTGCTCAAAGTCCATGCAATTGTTTGTCATCAATGTCTGACTCAATGACTTGCCCAAGGTCCTCCCTGCCCTCATTGACAGTGGCACCTCCAGCACCTTCATTAGCAACCAATTCAACCTCCAATGCAACAATCTTGACAAACCCCTTGAGCTCCAACTCTTCAGTGGAAGCCCCACTATGACAGGAATCACTCAATACCATGAAAATACACTCATCCTCGACAATGACCTATGGTTTCAAGCCTGGCTTCTTATCACCCAACTCCCCCTGTTGACTCCAATCATGCTCAGACTTCCATAGCTGCAAGATGTCAATCCTGACATCAACTGGAAGGACCTCACCATGTGATTTCCCAGCCCCAAAGCAAGTCTAGCGGCTGCCATCCTCCTCCACCTCCAGTCTATCTCAGACTCCAACATCTCTGACCCTGGTGCCAGCACCTCTGGAGCAACCCAAAGCCTCCTGACTTCTGACGGCAACTCAGAAGATGAAGAAAATGCACCCTGCCTTGGTCTTCCTCAATCAAATCATGACGGCTGCCTTCCAACATACTCCAGAATCAATATGAAGGGCCATGGTATCCTGGCCAGTGATGCTCAACCCTTTTGGGCAACCCTGCCACCACTCTAGACTCAACCACTACTGCCCCATCACCTGCCCCTATTGACTCCAGAAAGCTCGACATCAAAATCATTGGTGCCATCCCCTTCACATGCATCTTACAAGATGGCACCCCCACCTTCCAGTTATAAATCATGCCAGCCCTACCTGAGGAACACCTCCACGCAGAAGTTATCCTGCCAGAATGCAAAATGGAGGAGCAGATCTTATCTGAAGTAGTTCCCCCAGAGTATCATGAATCCACTGACATGTTCTCTGAAGGGAGTGCCAAAGAACTTCCCCCGCATTGTTCCTATGACCACAAAATTGACCTTGACAAAGGCGCTGCACCTCTATTTGGCAAAATCTACAGCATGTCCAAGGTCAAGCTCCAGGCCCTGAAGGAGTATCTCAATGACATGCTTGGAAAAGGTTTCATATGCCCCTTGATCTCCACCACCAGCGCTCCAGTCCTGTTTGCCAAGAAGAAGGACAGATCACTCCACCTCTGTGTAGATTACTGGGGACTCAACAAAGTCACCAAAAAAAACCAGTATCCTCTCCCCCTGATTGAAGACCATGTTGAACACCTCCACAGTGCCAAGATCTACACAAAGATAGACCTCTGCTCTGGCTACAACAATGTTTGGATTGCTCTAGGATATGAATGGAAAACTGCCTTCCACACCTGCTATGCCCTTTTTGTGTACCTAGTAATGCTCTTCAGAATGACTAACTCCTCCGCTACTTTCTAGTACTTCATGAACAACATCTTTCATGACATGAATAATGTCTTTGTTATTGTATACCTGGACAACATCCTGATCTACTTGAACTCACAAGAGGAGCACCTGGAGCATGTCTGCTATGTTTTAGAATGACTTTGGGAGTATCATCTCCATGCCAAACCTGAGAAATGCTCCTTCCACATGAGGGAGGTCAGATACCTCGGAGTCATTGTCACTCCCAACAGTGTATGTATGGATCCTGCTAAGATTAAAGCCATACTCAACTGGTTCCCACCACAGAATATCAAGGAGGCACAGTTGTTTCTGGGGTTTGCTAACTTCTATCACTGATTCATTGACAACTACTCTAGAATCACCAAACCCCTCAACCAACTCATGTGGAAGGACACTCCTTGGGATTGGGACAGCAAGTGCCAAAGTATGTTTCTCCTCCTCAAGAAGGCCTTCACTTCCACTCTGGTCCTCTGCCACTTTGACCGCTTCCTACCAGTTGTACTTGAATGTGATGCCTCCAACTATGCCATCACCAGAATACTCTCCTAGTCCAACTCTAGAGGAAAGGATCTCCATCCCGTCACCTTCTATACCCGTTTGATGATCCCCATAGAGCTCAACTACAACATCTATGACAAAGAACTTCTTGCAATCATCAAAGCCTTCTGTCAATGGCAGGCCTACCTTAAGGGTTTCCCACACTAAATACAAGTCTACTCCAACCACAATAACCTGCAATACTTCACGACCACCAAGCAACTCAGCCACCACCAAGCTCAATGGTCCAAAACCCTCTCAGAGTACAACTTTACCATCCACTACCACCCTGG
>JABFYK010000187.1:1719-22291 GCA_018849495.1 Termitomyces sp. T123_Mx157
AGTGAAACTCTGCTTAGCTGGGGCGAATTTACCCTCAGCACGCAATCCTCATTTTGACAAGATATTGATTGCGAATAGGTAGGCCATCATGTTCCGGTACCATCTAAAGGACGCGCTCATAAGTTTAAGAGGAGAGATCGCGTGCCGGGTTATCCGAACAGCAAAGAAGCTTGGAATCAGGACTGTTGCGGTGTACAGCGAGGTAGACAAAGATGCGCTGCATGTTAAATTGGTCATCTATCCGTTGTTTATGTTTTCTATGATTCGTACTGATTGTGATCTAGGCTGACGAAGCGTACTGCATTGGACCTGCTCCATCCATCGAAAGTTATGTCAGTTGGTCCCTCGTTTTTTCTCCAGTTGAATTCAAACATTTTGTTGCAGTTACGAATAGACAAGATCGTAGAAGTCTGTCATAGAAGTGGTGCACAGGTGCGCGTCAGAGGTTTCTTGAAGTCTCTTGTGCTTACGAAGATATCCTAGGCTGTTCATCCCGGGTATATATATATATATGAAGCTCTGCCTACAGTCGATTCTTAATAAGCCTTCAGCTACGGATTTTTGAGTGAGAATTCAACGTTTGCTGAGAAACTTGCGGAGGAAGGCATAGTATTTATTGGCCCTCCTGCCAGTGCTATCGTTAGCATGGGCTCTAAGAGGTAAGTTGTCATGTAATGAGCGCCTTTGGGGTGTCATTGAGTCTGACGGTCTGTTCAGTGAATCAAAGAATATCATGTCAGGTAAAATTCCCAGCATCGAATATGAAGTTCTCCTGACAGGTCCTTCCAGTTGCTGGGGTTCCGTGTGTACCAGGATACCACGGGCATGATCAAGATCCCGATTTTCTGTACAGGCAATCACAAGACATAGGTAATGCAATCTGTCGTATGAATAATCATAATAATGACCTAACTGTAGGTTTCCCTGTCTTAATCAAGGCGATTCATGGAGGTGGAGGAAAGGGAATGCGAATTGTCAGCGAACCCTCCGAAGCTGCTTTCTACGAAGCCCTCTCATCTGCCCAACGCGAATCGCTGAAGGCTTTTGGAAATGACACTGTCCTCATCGAGAAATATATCGAACGTCCCAGGCATGTTGAAGTCCAAGTGTTTGCTGATACCCATGGAAACGTAGTCAGCCTTTGGGAACGTGACTGTTCAGTCCAGAGACGAAACCAGAAGATTATAGAGGAGGTTAGCCATCCTATAGGTTCTCATAAGGCAAATGCGAAGTCGACTTATGCTTCTCTTGCTCAGGCACCTGCACCAGGCCTCTCATCCGAACTTCGCGCCGATCTAAGCTCAAAAGCTATTGCTGCAGCAAAAGCCGTGAAGTATGTTGGAGCTGGCACTGTTGAATTCATATTCGACAATGATACAGAGAAGTTCTACTTCATGGAAATGTTGGTTACGGTCCTTGGTTGTTTTCGCCTTCTACTGACCAAAGCCACAATAGGAATACACGCCTTCAAGTTGAGCACCCAGTGACTGAGATGGTGACTGGTTTGGACCTTGTAGACTGGCAATTACAGGCTAGTGATCCCCTATCTTTTCCATTCTCGTCGCTAATTTGACGATCCAGGTGGCAGCGGGCAATCCTCTTCCCCTCACCCAGGCGTCAGTACCCCTCGTTGGCCACGCCTTCGAAGCGCGTATATATGCCGAAAACCCACGAAATAAATTCCTTCCAGACTCAGGTTCACTCCTCTATCTGTCCACTCCTTCACCAACACATACTTTTGCACCCGAATATTCCCCCATAGCCGCCAGGCCAACAGCGTCCGATCTGCAGCCTTCGCTGACATCGCATGATTCAACGACAATTAATCCGTCATTGCGCATTGAACAAGGTTTCCTGCAAGGTTCTCAGATTGGCGTTTTCTACGATCCCATGATTGCGAAAGTCGTCGTTCATGGCAAAGATCGCACAGAAGCATTACGCATGCTTCGGCAGGCTCTGTCAAAGTATCATGTTGTTGGAGTTTCGACAAATGTTGACTTCCTTCAGACATTGGCTGGCAATCCATCATTCGTTAACGCAGAACTCGAAACAGGCTTCATTGCGGTGGGAAATTTCATTGTCTGATGTTTCATCATCATTGACTCTATGTATATCTTCAGAAACATTTTGACGAACTCTTTCCTGCCATTGAAGAACCGAAACCAGAACTTCTTGCTCAAGCCGCTCTGTTCATTGCACTGCGTGACGTCACGACTACCTCAGCATCTAGTAGTAATGCCTCCCCATGGACCTCACTTACTTCTCGTCGATTTGGTGGGGATAAATACGAGCGCACTATCACTCTACAAACGGATGGTACCAAAGAGCCTTTCATTGTCAATGTCGTTTCCATTGCACCTGGATGTTTCAATATCACTGTAAACACATCGGCTGGTAGCACAGTATTCCCCTCCGTGCCCGCGTCTCTATCCTCTCCAACAACATTGTCTTCGACGATCAATGCGCGATCGTTGAATACAACAGTTGTGTCTCAACCTCCTCCTCCAACTGTCCCTGTGTCGACCAATCCCAACACGATGGAGCGCCTGCATATCTTCGCTTGTGGTCATAACAAGACCACTTTGGTCGTGTCAACGCCAAATTGGCTTCTCTCCCTCGGAGGCGATGTCTTGAGTGCAGCCAAAGGTGCTTTGAAGGCACCTATGCCCAGTTTGGTGGTCGATGTACGTGTCAAGGTTGGCGACCGCGTGGAGGCTGGTCAAGCTGTCATTGTTCTGGAGAGTATGAAGACGGAAACTGTACTTCGAGCCAACACTGCTGGTACTGTCAAGGCTATCGGGTGCAAGAACGGTGAAATGATTGAGGAAGGCAGAGAATTAGTAGATATAGAGGAGTTGGATTGAGACGAGACGAATCGGCGTTGAGATTGAAAACTCGGTGCTCGTTCTCGTCTGTGTCGTAATTAGTAGAGGATAACGCTACAAAGTTATGCAAGAGATATATTGTACGAGGAATGATGACACTACGGAGCAACCACCGAGACACCCCCACCAGGGGTCGGAGTCGTTGCATCGTGCCCAGTGGCCATTGGAGGTAACACAGTCCGGTGGGTATTCGGCAGCAGGGGGGCACCAGACCCAGGGTGCTCAGGATTCTGAGTGCCAGGTGGTGTAGTCTCCGGGGTTTCCGCCACTTCTTGTTGTTTGACAATCACCGGAGGCGGCGAAGGAAGACGGTGTTTGCGAGGAGGGTTCGCCTCTATGAAACGAACGATTTCATCAAATTCGTCTTTGCCAGTCCAAGTTCTAACGGCCTCATCCATCCCGTCAAAGCTTTTGGATTGAGCAAGCATCTGTCGCATGGCTACGGCGTCTGTCTTTTTAAAGTTGATATGCTGAGCTTTGAACTGGGCGGTACAAAACTTAGTGAGACCCCAGTGATTGTCAAGATATTTCGACTGATATCCGATGATAAGGCCGGGGAATATTTTTTAAAAAAAGGCAACTTACAAGTCGAAGATATGAGGGTACAAGTGTCTGCTCAATATCTTCTAAAGGATGAGGCGAAAAGCAAGATGGGTTTGCTTCGGCAGCACGCGCAATCATCACGGAATGCGCTCCTTTGTGAAAAATCATGAATATCAAGCAACTCAAGGCTTCAAATGTAGATTAACACACCTGTAACGGCGCGGACTCGTTGAGCATCATTCCAGCCAAGGCAATCTCCATTCTCAATGACAGCGATCCCCTTTCCCATCCCCTCTACAAAGTCTACAATCTCCCGCAGACGTTCAATTATTGCACGGTCTTTATCTCTCATGTTCCTCGTTCTACAGTGAACAGTCAACGCGCTGATGCCTGTGTTCACGATGCGCTCTACGAGTTTGAGTGTGTCCTCTTGGGAAGGTAGTAAGCGGATTTTCGCAGATACCGTAATCTCTGGCGGCATCGCTTTCCGCAAGGCAGTGAGTATCGAGCATAACAGGTCGGAATTCGTCAGAAGAGCAGCACCCATGCCGGCATGTGTCGAAAACGGTTTTGGGCAGCCACAGTTAAGATCGATTCCAGATACGTCTTGCATGACGGTCTTCGCAGCTTGGACAGCAAGCTCTGGATCGGAAGAGCCGATTTGATATATGAGATACGGTTTTTCGATTGGGTGGGTGGTGAACATCGCTCTGGATTTGCCATTGTAGGATATCACACCAGTTATGGCTGGATGAAGGAAGATGTCAGTATGAAAACCTTGGTTATGCAAAGTCGTACTCACGATCTACTACCCGTTCTGCGTGAAGAATTGCTTTATCCACTATCTCCGGTCCCCATACCAAGGTGGCCCCATGCTTGAGAGCAAAGAGTCTTGTTGGTACTAATGAAAATGAGACGAGAAGTATCAAGATGTAGGTATGAACGCACAGACGCCAGAACGGACCATGGGTGCAAGAAATACTCCGTTTTTGAAGTCATCAGGAGTAAGATGATCAAGCTTTGACTTTTTCGTCGCTCGAGGATCAGGAGAAGCAGATCGCGAGCGTCGAGCCATTACGTTGAGAGGGAAGCGGAGGGCCTTGATACTCGGCAAGAACTTCAAGTTCATAAAAAATAATAAACCTCCGTCCTCGACTCGGAACGATCATCGGATCTCGGTCTACAGGAATAAACCCTCGTCATTCCACACATTGTAAATTTGTTCATCTCAAAGAATGCTAGAGGATCTGTATTTGTGATGGAACAAGCACCCATTGGTTGTTCTTCGTGCATTCAAGCACATATTCCTTGCTTGCAACAGTAAGAAAAAATTAGAAATTCAAAACATTACATGTAAAAATTAGGAAAGTTAACTCCTATTAGATCTATGATTGAAAGCAAGAAGACGACCATGACTACGTATATACCATTACAGAGAAGAGTCCATTAGAGTTTGCAACCAAAAATTCGGACTATGAAGCAAATCAGAGTCTTTCTTGAAACAGGAAAAATCCGTATACTCACTAGTACCATCCGGTTCACCAATACCATACAGCATCTCAGTAGGATGAAAAACAAGGGAACTCAATCTTGGAATGAAGGTCGAGGGTAGGGCTCGAGAAGGAGGGCCCGAGAGCCCGGTAGCGGTGGTATGGTCTGATAGGTTCTTGTTACGAGACAGAGAACGAACAACAGTTTGCTGAGATCTCCATTGAGTGGGGTTGATGACCGAAGTGCTATGATAATGTCAATTGAGTATGACAAGACAAGACTGAAGGTACTAACACTGCGAAGACTGCGGAGGCAGGATGTACATCAAAGGCAGAAAGACCATCTGGTAGAATATCCATGGTCTCTACTGCATTATCTGAACCACGGAGATCCCATAATTTGACCTGGCCGTCCAAACTAGCCAAACGGTCAGAAACGAGACTTAGAAGATATGTTCACAATGACTCTACCTCGCAGACAGTAGCTGTCCCCTGATAGTAGGGTGCCATCGTACATTTTGAACCCACGCAGTATGCTCAGAGTAGGTCCTGACAATAGCGTCCTCTTCCTCCAAGCGGCGGTCAAATACCTTGACAACACCATCCGCAAAACTAGCGATGAAGGTCTGATCTGACATACTGTCCGACACGATAGCAGTCACTGGACTCTCAGAGCCAGTATCCAGATCCTAGTCACGTCAATACAGTGATCTACAAGGCCTTGAGTATAACGTACCAGACCCGAAGTCTCTGTCTGTGCGTCCCAGCATCTGATGATACGAGAGTCACCACCAACTAACAAGTGCCCAGAAGACTGCCTCCAGTCGGTGATGACACCAGCTCCCTGTCGCAACTGGATGACCTCATTAAGTCCACGGAAAGCGCTGACCATTTGCACCGGGCCCTGTTCTAAAGTAGGGTCATAGTTGCGATAAAGTCGAATAGTACCTTCGGCTGGATGTTTTCTCGTCAATGACGAAGATCATGGAGAAACGACCGACTCGCACCAGAAGCAGTAACAATGATCCCTCCGACGTCTTCGTTTATAACATGAAGGGAAGTTATACTCGTACCCCTAGGATTACCATTGCAGAAGTAGTTCAAGCGCTTTCTCTGTGACCAGTCCCAGATGCTACCATACAAATCAGGCGACCTGCACGAAGAGAAAGATTGGGTAGACGAACGATATCATATCAGTCTCATTGGCGACTACCAAGTGCTGATCATACGAATGGAAAGCCATGGTCAGAGGGTGGCCAGTAGCTCGAACTGTGGCAACTGGTCTCTTCCATTCACGTTCCTCTGTTGCACAACGTCAGGCTTTGGGTAAAAATCTTTAATAACACTCACCGGCGGTGGCACTGTGGCGCGAGGTCTCAGCATGGATCTGTTCATTCCTTTGTTGACGCCAAACCTGGTAGTTGTACTGCACACTACCAGGCTCATCAGGTTCGGCTTGCTGTCGTAAAACTCCACGTCAATATTATCCCCGATTCAAATAAATCAGAGACGTACCCTCATCTGTGGCTCTTTGAAATACTCCATACACCAATCAAAATACGTGCTCTTCAAGGGCAAAACATCACGAATCCCCGATCCAGTTCCCAATCCAAGGATGACACTGCCGTTCGAATCAATAGAGAATGTACTACCATTAGGACTTGGAATGCCTCCGTGATGATGGTGGTCACGATGATGACCGCCGTGACTACTGTGATGGTGTCTGCGTGGATGACTAGCAGCTCGACGGCGGGATCGTAGGCGTTCCATATCCTCTTCCATCAGTGCCTCCATCACATCGCAAGGAAGGAAATCCATCGGTGCCTGCGAGGCTTCAGGTAGTTCGTGTCCTGTCAATTTTGGCGAGGGAGGGTGTCGGGATGATGATGCGCCTTGGGGTGTCGGTGGACGTGAGTATGGGGACGTATATTGAGCGAAGTTCAGGTTGGGTGATGGTGGTCTGGAAACATCGTTGTGCAAGGTCATAGTGACGCTTGTGGCAGGAGAGGCATGTCCGTCTTCTGAAGAAGGGAATGCGATGCCACCTGCTAGTGACTTCAAAGCGCTTGCAAAAGAGGTGGTGCGTCGGAGCGTGTTGGTGACACCACTGGAGATCGTGTTCATTGTCTCACTTCGCGAGATAGAAGATCGAAGGCCAGCTGGAGATGATGGAGGGAGGTGATTAGATACAGAAGATTGCAAAGATGGAGTGCGCGTTCTCAGTCCACTCGTTTGTGGCGAGCCTTTGCGATCTACTGGTACAGTAGGTGGAGCATTAAGGGAAGACGATTCGAGCCTCGTGAAGGGAGACTCAAGGAGAAGCGCCATTATATAATCCACAATCGTTTGAGCATGGGTGGCGACTTCCTGATATGCGTCGATGGAAAGATCCAAAAGGACAACAAAGATCGTGAAGAAAGACGAAAGAAGGACCCGGTTCTCTTCCCTTAACATCTCGTCATCATTGAACGAGTCTAGCCACTCGCCGATTGCCTGGTTAGTCACATCCTCGTCGTGCATGTGAGTATGGGATTGTCCGCTTGTGCCAGTGCGCCACTTTCGATCTTCTTCCCAGTATAGCCAAGCACAGACTACGAAGTACCCCCTCCACTCCTTAACGAGACAGCTGATCACAACAAGCAATTCCTTCCTGCACATAGGACTCGCATCGTCCTTGATCGCGAGAGTAGCACCTGTAGCAACCGCGACCTCCATCCGAAAGTGAACACGCTCTTCTAATTGATACATAGTTCCCGTTCCACCTCCACCATGTCGATCAGGAAACTCAGAACCACTGGCACCCAAGAATGTGCCTAGTGCATAGAGTGCAGCTGCACGCACTTCTGTCGCGTCATCCGACAATAAAGCAATGAGCTTGTCCTGCGTACCGCGGTCAACACCGTAGACCTTGATCTCGTCGTTAGCATCCCACATCTGTGCAATACAGAGGGCCGCCCACTGCCGCAATAGGAAGTCGGGCTCGTCTAGACGTTCGTAGCAGTTGTCGAAGACACGTTCACTCCAGCATGCTTGTTGGCCTAGAGGATGATCGCGAGATATCGCAGCGAGGATAAACGAGCACATAGCTTTATGCTCTGAGCTATTAGGTAGTACATCATCGCTCTTCGCGCTCAGAACGCTAGCGAAGTATTTGTATCCCTGTGTGTTGATGAGGTCAACTTGTACGGTGGAATCGACAGCGAGAATGCGCGCCCAGATAAAGATAAGCACCGGGCGTAGGTCGGGGCTTGGAGCTTGAAGGAGTTTAGAGATGTACGGGAAGATACCGATGGTTAGAACGAGATGAACCGCCCATGGACCGAGATCGACGAATTGAGAAAGGAGAATGAGAGCACGAAGACGATGAGGTTGAGAGAGGAGGACTTGAAGCACGATCGGAAGTTGATCTGGTGGTTTGCGTGGGACGAGGTGCTGGTCTACGCCTCTTTGCTGACTCACAGTTTCCGAAGCTCCATTGTACTTGTCTCCGGCAGGTGGTAGGGACATAGGACCTTTTTTAGTCAAAGCCGATCCACCCCTCGAAATCCATACCTCGAAAGCGGTGAGTTGGTCAGCAAAGAACCGGTTGCGCTGATATTGGTAAGACTGTTCCCCGGTTTTTGAATTGCTCTGACGACCGCCCACACGACCAGGTCTAGCTGTGACGGATTGTGGCGTCGGTGCGCCTACAACATCTAGATTGGTGCCTGTTTTCTTCAAAAGGTCAGGTAATTGTCGGAGACAGGTATCGACTGCAAGATCCCAAGTGGCCCAAAGTGGGTGCGTGTTGGTAGGAGGAAGAGATGGGTATGTGTGAGGAGTGCAATGATGGTCTTTCATGATACGTTCTGCCAGTAAGAAGTTCCGAAATAGCGAGGCGATTAAGAGATCGCATCTATATAGGCGAGTAAATATCTCGCGTGAAAATGTGGTCCATGCAATTGTATCAGTAATAGCAGTGAATATCCAATTAAGTTCTCCAAGTGGCGTGCGTCGGTCCTTTAGATCGCCAGGTAGTTGGAGGACCATATCGACGGTGACCATGTTAGGCAACTGGTGATTCATCAGGTAATATCGTAAGGCGATATCAATGGGTGAAGTCAGACATGATGTAAAGATGTCAGCGGGGAGTTCTGGACATGAAGGAAGCTGCTCATTTGCTGCACATGCGGCGAGTTGTATGGAATTCATCAAGGGTTGAGTACCGTCCGCGTATCCACCGTGCATCATATTGACTTCGTGGTCGCGTCGTTCAGCGAAAAGATTGAAGTTGTTCAAAAGATGACCAGCGGCGGAGCAGTCCCAAATATACACACACGGAGAACCTAGCCAACCTTGCAATTCCTGGAGGGACACCGGAATGTACTGTGTGTAGTCACGGTTGAAACACCATAGCTCACCACTTGCGGTGGGTTTGGGCACTCCGTGTCCATTGTAGTAGAACAGCACAGCTTCTTCCTTGGCCTGTCGACGGGCGGTCTGGCAAAAACGCTTCAAATCGTCCTGGGAAGGATCTAAAATAGGTTTGTAGCCGACTTTGGCGCTGAGTCCCTCGAACTGGTGGTGTAGATTGGATCCAATCGCCTCTAGAGCCTTGTGTGAAGGCATGGTGTGCGGATCGACCCAACATTCGAGGACAGCACATGGGTTAGTTTTGATAATGTCCGGAGGATCGACATCGATATTGAGACACAAAACCAAAGCTGCGTGCGCTGTCCGAATTCTCCCAGGAGAGGAACCACGCCATGGGATGGGTTTTGAAGACCAAGGAGGGTCAGGAGTGGGATTACCACACGTCAAATGTCGTTTGGCAGACCAATAAGGTATTGAGGGTGTCGCATCAGGTAGAGTTTCCACGGAGCCTAACCGCCCGTCAGGACTTGCTGTATCCCTCGATCCATGAGCTTTTGAGTGATCAGACCGCGAAGTGGAACCGTAATCATGGTCAGTTTCCGACGGGGTGCTCCGACCGTTTCTGGAACGTGAACCCTTGCCCCACGAGCCCTCTGTGACAAGTCAGCCAAAGAATTCTTCTGGGACGAAGCCAGCCACTCACCTGTCGTAAACAGATGAACATTACGACGCGGCTGCTGTGTCTGCGCCTGCTCTGCATACATTATCCCCTCACAGCTTGCTCTTGAGTTGCGAAAGGTACTGGTACTTATTTCACAGGCTCCCTAGAAATGGATTGCGGTCAAAAAGATGCTTAGATAGTACAACGACAATGAGAGCTGTACCCGAAAGCAAGTCAAGCAAGCTTTCACGCGCGCGTATGACCAGACGAGAGGAAGTTGAGACTTGCACAATGGAACCTTGAGGAAACGGAAGCGACAACTCCGATTTGTGATCCTCGCTAAGAGCCGAGTTATACACGATCACTCAAACTGTTACTGCACGCTCCCCCGGCGACGCGCCTCGGCGACACGTATTGGGGACAATCTCTCACAAGAATATCCACTAGACTTTGAGCTTGTCTCAAAGGTAAGATGGACACCGCGGACGGGCCAGTACTTGGAACAATCGTTACCACAGCACAAGGGAAAGGCGTAGTCCGGTATTCAGGCGCAACTTCATTTTCCAAGGGAAAATGGGTCGGCATAGAGCTCTACGAACCGAATGGCAAGAACGACGGCTCTGTCCAAGGCGTGTCTTATTTCACTTGTAAGATGGGACATGGGATCTTTGTGCGTGCCAGCCAGATCAAGAGCACACACGGTTCTGAGTTCGAAGTATTGCAATTTGTATTGACATAACATACAATTAGCTGACTACTCTGTAGCGTACAGCCCCGGCCGCTCGACCAACTCTAGGCCACCAACGGACAAACAGTTCAGGGCTTCTGCGAGCCAGTTCAATACGCACACCTCCCTCTTCAAATGCATCTCGCTCAACAAGTCCCGCGAAACCTGCAACCCCGGCGAAAGTTGCTGCTTCAACCTCGTCAACAACAGCACCATCAAGTTCTTTGACTACTTTGCGCATGTCCCGGCGTGGGTCTCCAACGAAGCGCAATTCCCTTTCTCTGCAACCCAGGAAGTCCCTCGCAACCTCTTCGTCTTCTGCCGAAGGCATCGGTAGCTCATCTGGTTCCAGTCCTCCGCCGAAATTGCTCAGTTCCCCCAATAGTCAACCTGTGAGACGTACATCATCACCATTAACCGCGCCGCCGATCAGTGCATCCCCTCCAACCACTCAAATGCCTGTGCGGCCCCCCACTTCAATATCCCCACGCCCGCCTCCCGTTTCATTCCAGGTCACACCTTCAGAACAATCGAAACCCCCTTCACGCCCTCCCTCATCGCTTCGAACTCCAATAGTGAGTCTAAGTAATAACCATGCTGGTGACTTTTGGACTGAGTCCATTGCGGAAGGTTCAGGAACACGTGCAGGATGATCAAGAAATGCAAGAATTGCGTGCCAAAATTCGTGTCTTGGAGGCCAAACGCGCCGACGACTCGCGACACGTCCAAGAACTCGAAACGCGTCTCTCTGAAGCTGAATCTTTCGTGGCATTGCGTCCAAAACTCCAAGCAAAACTCATGTCGCAACAAACAGAGCTCGCTGCTGCGAAGCGGGAGCTTGCAGATGCACAACAATTGGCGCAATTGTCCGAGACACGACTTCTTGACGCTCAAGAGCAACTTGAGATGGCAATGCTGGACAAGGAGGTTGCTGAAGAGCGCTCCGAGTTGGCCGAGACGGAACTGGAAGAGCTAAAGGAGAAATTTGCAGTCCTCGAGGTAGAGACAAAGGTACTTAGAGAAGGTGGCGGTGAGTACACGACCATGTACAGAAAGAAACTTCTTCCAACCATTGTAAATTCTTATCACAGGAGAGGGTGATCCTGACGCTGGTAAGACCTCGTTGGCTTACATCCAGCTTGAGAAGCAGAATGAGCGGTTGAAAGAGGCTCTCATCAAGTGTGTAATTTGCGTAAATCATGATAGTTGGTGTGAGGCTGATTTATTTGCTTTGGATCAAAGGTTACGGGATATGACTCAAGAGACGGAGCAGGACCAGCGGAGGCGATTAGCCGAGATGGAGAAGGATATTATAGGACTTGACGATCTTCAGTGTAAGTTTTTCTTGTCTATTTCCCCCCGTCTCTTTAGCAGTCACCTTCAGCGCAATATGAATCTACTCTCATTAAATTGTCAAATGCCGAGGTTCAGATCGAAGATTTGAAGCTGCAGCTTGATGATGCTCTTGGTGCGGAGGAGATGTTGGTACAGTTGACAGAGCGTAATCTCGTGCTAGGAGAGGTATTGGCTGAAACTTACTATTTTGATACAAGTTGCTCACAGGCTTGGCCTAGAAAATTGAAGAGATGCGTATTACAATTGAAGATCTTGAAGCTCTGAAAGAACTCAGTGACGAACTCGAAGAGAATCATATTGAGACAGAAAAGCAGCTTAACGAAGACTTGAGTACGAGGATGTTCTTGTATCTCAGACTCTTTGCTCACACAATTTATAGACCAGAAGGATGCTCAAATTCACCAGCACGTCCAAAGGGTCGAGGCTCTCGAAGACACCTGCCAAGATCTCGAGAACACTATAACCAAATTTCGGGACCTCGTTCTTCAATTGCAACAGTGAGTCTCTTCCCTTATTGACTACATATTATCAACTAGCCCAGTGAACTTGATGATCTCCGAACACAAACACAAACTGCCCAGACTGAGTCGGCGACAGCAGCATCGCAGACCGCAGCAATGATGTCACTCAATCTCAAACTCCAATCGTCGGCTTTGAAGAATCAGGCGAAGAATATTGACCTTGAGATTCGTGGATTAGAAACTCGGGAGGCGAAGGAGCTCCTCGGTATCGTCCAGGTATAAATATACTGCCATACGTACCTTGGGAACATTTCTTACTCTCACCCATTTGCAGCCCTACTTGCCTGAACTCTACGTCGAGTCAGACACGGATGCGACAAACTGTTACATGTTCTTCCAACGATTGGCGCACAAGGCTGACCTCATCAACAATGTGGTGGCTCAGGCTCATGGTTTACCGGATTCTCTCAATGGTTCTGTCTCTGAAACGCTTGTCGGTGTCTGCGAGGCATGTGTTGTTTTTACACAGCGTTAAACATGACTGATGGTCAACTTTTAGATGCGCGCACGCATTTCTGGACTCTCAACATTGTGCAAACGTTTCGCTGCCATCTTGCGGCGGTGTGATGTCGAATCTTTCCTCACCATTGGACGGATTTACCCTGAAATTGCTCCCATGGAAAAGCGGATCGACATGCACATCAATCTCCTTCGAAAAGACGAGTTCAGAGAGATGGAGTGTGTTAGCGATATCATAAAGTAAGACATACTTCATTTTTTTTTTCAATCTCATTGGTTACTTTCATCAGGATCCAGGCGCAGTTCGATCACCTTGCAGAGACTTACTTCGATGGTTTTGACCATGATTTGGCTGAACGTGAACTTGGCTATGTGTTGTCTTTCGATCACGACCTCGACATGTTCGCTGCCTCAATCGGGCTTGCCAAGACTTCTGTGGAATCTATTCTCAAGGAAGAAGGTACCAACTCAACCTTGACATTAGGATTTCTACTCACACGTAGTTATTAGAAGTGGTTCTAGATATGGGAGGCTATGACATTGAGACAGAGCTGTTTGCACCTCTCCAGAAGCTATTAGACAATAGTAAAGGTGCCAAAAGTGTGTCTAAGTACGTCGTGTTATGCTTTCTGATGTTGTTCCTGTTCTGATTGGTTTATAGGAAATTGACCAAGCGAATGGACGACCTTACTGAAGATTCCTCTGCACTCAAGGTTCATTTAGTTCCAGAGATGAAATCTCTTAGTGACCTCGCTGCTGAGTTGGTCAATTTTGGTATTTCGGTTCGTATATTTTGTGTCCTTTCCATGCATCAGTCACCGAATCTCTACATCTCAGCTGGCTCAACAAATTATGCCTCACTTGAGTGCCGCGCGAAGCGGAAAGTCTTCTTTCCAATTGACGACATTACTTCCCATTGTGAAGCAAATAGCTGCTGCCACAGTTGCTAAGAACATCAAGCCTGGGGAATCGGTTTGGGATGCTATCGAAGCTTCGATAGCGACTGTTGTGCAAGAAGGTAGCAAGCTCCTTCCATTGGCGTTGGAAGCCGAGAATGTTCAGAAAAGTCAGCAATACTTTTGAGTCTTCTCTTGCTGGTCCTGATGGCCCTTTAGTTTCTGGCACGGCCCCTTGGATCAACAGGGTTGCAGAAATCAAAGCCAGCTTGGCCGTCAATGTTGAAGCTGAACGCAAAGTGGCTCAGCTCAACGATGAGATGCAAGGTCTTTTCCGGACTCTCAAGACTAGAGATCAGAGCATTCAGGAGACTTCTGTAAAAATTGAGCTCATGGAGCGCAGACTCGAGGCGGCCAGGAGACAGACAGACACCATCGCCAATCTTGAAAACGAGATCACGAAGGCCAAACGACAGGAACGTGCATACGAGGAAGCGATGGAGCAACTCCAGGCGGACTTGGATGTTTTGGAGCAGGACAATAGTAAACTCAAGACTTTGGCGGCTGGACAAGAACGACAAGGTACGATTATGATATCATCCTGACCAAAAATTTCCCTGATTGAATCCTCGATTCTCTCCAGGTATCCAGCAACCAGAGCCTGAAACTGTTCCTATCGAAGGCAGCCTGGAGACGTCGCACCTCTTGGAGCAAATTGACGCGCTCAGAGGGACCGTACGCTTCCTTCGGACAGAGAATTCATATCTCAAGGGTCAAGATTTGCTCAGAGAAATTGAGAGCCTACCACCTCTTCCTGGGCCGCTCAGTCGCATGCCAACACCTCCGCTCGACCCTTCTGGGCTCTCCGACTCAGACGACTCAGACACGGAAGCGCCCTTGCCGTCGCTAACCTTACGTTCTCTCACTACGGAGACGAAGCGATTATACCGAGATGTCATCAAATTTTCATCGTCACCTCGTGTTGTCGATCTATCCACCTTGAATACGAAGCGAGCAGAGGCTAAAGGTGGCAAAGTGTGGTTACCCAAGAAACAGACACCTGCCCACCAAGTCTGGGAACGCAAAATGGAGGCGGAGCGATTGAGTAGGCGGGTCCAAGGCTTACGAGACCGAGCGAACTTGATTATGACCTACTGATCCGCCATGCTGGTGTCCTTTTGAGTTGAAACAAGAACAGGATTTTTCCATACCAATATCTTAGGACAAACTTCTAGCAGCGAAGAATCTATTCATGATACATCATTGACGAGGGGCAGGAGCTGGGATATTTTCGATACGATCGATTCAAAACCCAATGACAATACTATAGTGTTCTATTACAAATCCTCGCCCAATATTCGCAAATCCTGGCCTGCATTATTTGCATCCGAACACTGTTAAGCTTGCGTAGAGGTGGTACCCTGGACAAAGTCTCTTCTTGCATCTCATGAAGGTGACCGAGGTGCAGGGTTAGAGATTGATGCTTTCGAATTTCTGGGTGTAATCGAAGGGAAAATAGATGCAATATGCATTGACTATTAGAGATTCTTTGGAGGCGCTCGTGGGGTCGCTTTCTTCTCAGGCTTCACAAAACAGCAACGGTAATCTTGTTGACCTTATCGATCTAGTTCCATAGTTATATTGTTCGAGCGAGATAGTTCATAATCCTTAGCCATGACTTAGAGAAAATTTTCAAAGCGTAAGCGCCGGATAGATTCAATAAATTATATGGTACAAGGATACATACAGCACACTGTCTAATCTATTAGTCTCTCATGACTCCATGGGCACATCACCATCCCCACGCCGACCTCTTTCCATATCAATCTCCTCGAACACAAGTGATCCCTGCTGCTCCTTCAGCCACTGCACACTGCGCTTTTCATCCATGAAGTACGTATATGCCCGACGTAGGTCTTCCACATCTACGTGCTCCGCCTTTCGCTTTCTCGCGATGACCTGAGCACAAGATATTAAGTTCAGTGAGTATCGCAGCGTCGTCTGCATCGCCATCATTGTAAGCACTGTCGCAGCCTCTTCCGTCAGCGTTACATCCTCTTCTTGGGATCTGACAGGAGAGAAAGGTTCAAATGGTGCAGTGCAAGGGAATCAAGCGAATAGACCATACCTGATCTGAATAATCTGTTGGATATCTTCCTCGCTATAAGGTTTTGTACTGACAATGAGAACGCGGTCAAGAAGGTCGACGGGTAGACCATGAGGGCTGCAGAACTTGGTCCCGCGTATACGGGCCATTCCACGGTTGGATGCCATGATGACCAGCGGGGAGAGCTCGTTCTCGAGCGCGCGATTTAGAAAAGAGAAGCACTCGATGTCGAGCATATGCACCTCGTCGATGAACAGAACCTAGATTGAACGTCAATGAACGAAGCGGAGCTTGAGGAGCACACAAGGGGACATACACCTGGTATAATCTCAGCCTTGCCCTCCTCTCGCCACTCTGCGACCTTGGTGTTGATCTGACTCCGTAGCTCAGGTTTGATTTCGCCCGTGTCGCCAGCGAAGAGGGCAAGGAAGCCCTGTGTGCGGCTATTGATGACGTCTATTTCGTGGAGTGACACCGTGTGCACGACTTCTTTGCGTTTTTGAATTTCACCCTCAGGGCATTGCACGAACTTGGTCTGTGACGCGTCATATTTAGTTTCATGTCACTCTGCTGGATTGAAAATGATAGACAAACATCTGCACCCATAGCATCGTAGTCTCGGGACCTTGCGAATGAACGTCCAAGTTTTGTGATTTTGCCTGAGGTTTTGTCGATGGCAATAACATCCCCCGCGAGCACCTTCTCCTTCGAAAGGGCATCGATCATTTTTGTACCTAAGTCATATATCGTCTCCATGTCCGTGGTTTTGATAGTAAGCTTTCCCGTTTTGGTAGCCTGAATTCACGAATGAGAGGGAAATCAAACGGACGTGACGAGCGACACACCCCAGTGAGACTCCGGTCAATCTGGATCTCAACTACCTCACCCTCAATGAGCTCAGTCTCCTCCTTGATCCTTACACCAATACTTCTTCGGAAAGCTTGAGTAAGAGCTTCGGTTTTGGACATTGAGAGCGAGAAAACTTCGCTTGCAGCAATCATAGTAAATGGCACGTCCTGGCCCAGTGTTTGTGCCATGCCTGCCATGGATTAAAAAAGTAGTCTTAGTTTGTCAAGAATGGATGCGGACCTAATGCAATGGCCGTCTTCCCAGTCGACGGTGGTCCAGCAAAAAGCATTGCACGACCAGCTATCCGTCCCTCCTGCACCATTTTGAGGATCATGCCCGCAGCTTTTCGCGCCTTCGCCTGTCCAACCATCCCTTGTGAGTTTCCTCGAGGTTCGAGCCGGTCGTCGAGGCCCAAACCATGGATATGTGAATGAGCACCTATGGAGTTTAAGTGTTTGAGTTGATTGCTCATGTCCCTCTTTGTCCAGCGCACCTATGCGTTCCATTTTAGTGATATCACGCAGCTCAGAGGTCCCTGTAGTTATCTGCATGGCCTTGAAGGAGTTTAGGAGCTGTCAGAGCTAGATAAGTTCGAGGCTCACCATGGTGGAGAATAACGCGTCTATTTTCGGGCCAAACAAAGAAAAAGTTCCTTTAGTCTCCTTCTGAGTTGAAAAAAGAACAGGATTTTTCCATACCAGTGTTTTATTTTAGGACGGACCCGCACGAAACGATATAAGTAGGGACAGCTTCAAGCAGCGGAGAATTCATAAATGATATATACATAAGTTTCAAGTTACAAATTAACATCATTCACGACTCGGGGCAGGCGTAGGGCTATTCTCGATACGATCGATTTGAGATCCAATGGCAATAGTGTCCTGTAACAAATCCTCGCCCAACATTCGCAAACCCTGACCTGCATTACCTGCATTCAAACGCTGTTGAGCTTGCATACGCTGTTGAGGTGGCACCCCGAACAAAGTCTCTTCCTGCACCTCCCCATGAAGGTGATCAAACATCTCATCGTCATAAGAATCGTCAAAACCGTCGTTTTCAACACTCCCTGCGAAGGGATGGATGGGAGCGAGATCCGAATTGGCGCCTTCATCATCGAGAGAGTCGCTAGAATGATTGGAACAAAAGGAATCATCTGAATCGTCGCGGGCTCCTGCGGACGCCATGAGGAATGCATGGGATGGGTGTGCGGTGTTGTTGATTTCATCCATAGAATCAGAATCAGAGTCCATACCCGAGTCCTCATGCTGATGGACTGGTGTGATGGTTTCTTCATGGAAGATCGGTGAAGATGTAGCAAGATCATCTGGAATCAGTCCGCTTGGTTTCGAGGATACACGCGACTGGAGTCGCAGACCAGGAGTTGAGCCGGTGGTGCTGACGCTAGAGGAAACATTCAAGCCAACCCTCCGCATCATGCTCTCCAGGCTAGAGTCAATAACAATACTATCGCTCGTGTCGTCACGACGGTACCGTGAGAGAGAAGGTGGAGTGGGCATAGTGCTCATCGTCGATTCATTTCTGATGTGGAAATAACCATCTCTGGACGCATTGCCACTCCTATACTGAACGTCCCTCACCAGATCTCGTGTGATCCTGGCTGAAGCATCCCGTCTTGGGGTTTGGCCTAATTTCAGGAGGCCAAGTTCAGCCATTGAACGTGGTGGACGAGCTGGAGACATCATGACTGGAGGTGACATGCCTGGAGGCAATCCATCGAAAGAGTCGTCATCAGCCTCCCGAGCAGGGATGCAATACGATGATGTGAGTTTGTTCTTTCTGAACCTTTGAGGGGTCATAGCAGATGGGTCTGTAAGATCAACAATGCCATCCCATTGAGACGGATCCTTATCAGGTGAAAGGAAGGGATTGAATTTTTTTGGCACTGGCGTTTTGGGCTTTCCTCTGTATTTAAGAGGCGAAGTAACCGCAGAAATCGCGCTCGCTGAAGAAGTGTCGATTGGGTAGAGACTATGGCGCAAAACATTGTGGAGGAGTGGTTCGTCAAGGTCTCTAGCCTTCCCTTTTTCGTCATGAGGTCGAAGTCGAATTTCTCTCTGTGATGTAATTTGGGTAGGTTTATCAATATACATTGATGGATCCTGCTCTGCTTTTGAATACTCAAGGATGGTCGCATCCTCTACAATAGACGCTTGCTGAGAGACTGAGAATTGGCTCTTCCTGATCGTAGATGGAATCAGAGAAGCATTCCATGAGTATTCATCGTCAGACTCCTCTAATGAGGTCCTGTACGATCTTGTCATACGTGTGGTTGCTGGAGTAGAGGAGAAGGCGTCTTGACCAGGCCTGAAGGATACATTGGTAGAAGTCATGCTAGACTCTATGTGATGGGATTTCGGCAATGAAGATGATGTGTCCAAGGATTGGTCTTGCATTGTTAAGGTCTCTGGCTGTTGAGATTCTTCATTGACAGTGGAATAATCATCAAAAGTTGGAATTTTGATTTGCGCAGCCTGCTCGTAGAATGACGTCCAGAACTAAAGAAAGATTGAGGAAAGTGTTCATGTCTGTAGTTGCGGCCCTATCACCTTGGCTGCTTCTCGAACAGGCTCTGTTGCAACTGCATATCGCTTAAGTGCAGGCAGAACTTTGTTTGCAAGAAGATGATGTATTTTAGCAAAATTTGCGTCGATATTCTATGGATTGAGGTCAATACAATCCAGAAGAAGGCAACATAATAGGAACCTGAAGTTTCAGTGTGATCAGCTGTTCGATTTGTTCGATCTGGTCGAGGACTGGAGCCGAAGTGTCAAGTCCCGGGACAGTTATCGATGCGGGATCTGGATTTGGTCTCCATCTGGAAGGATTCTCAGGAATTCTTCTTCGCGAATCCATAAATTTTGCAAAGTTGGAGTAAGTCCGCCGGGCAATGAGGGCTAGTGAGGTGTAAAGACGCGTCAAGTCACAAGTGACAAACGCGTGAAAGTGACAAAGAAAACAGATTGGACGTTGAGGTCGAACATCCTTCGCTCCTGCAAAAGCCAGACCCAGGACATATGTCATTGACCGAGATAGGTCGAACATTCCAGCATTCTGAGATTTTACCTTTTGTACCACCATCACATACATCGGGTTTCAAAATGCCTACAGTTTCAAAATCTGATTTTCCAAGGGATCACAAGCCCACAATTTACTGATCTCTGCTGGAATATTTAAGCCATATCTTATTTCAACTTTCACAAAATAAATGGGAAGACACCCTATTGGTTATGTCACAAGAGTGCTCATATTAGGTGGTAGGATACAAAAATTGATTCAAACTACCTCAGATTTGAGCAACACTATATGTATCATCACACAACTCTTTGGATACAAATCTTTGTTATAATCTAGGTGTGTAGTACAAGCTTATTCCCAAGTTCTGAAAATTCCTATTTTTCTTTTGAAACCCTACATACTTTCATGCAGAAAGGCACAACATCATGTATTATTTTCACTTAGAGTGAGTTTCCAATCTTTCTATAATTTTAAGGCTTACAGACACTATTCTGCTTCTGAATTGTACCACTACAACATATTTGTACTGTGAGTGCAAAAGGACTGTCATGCTGACACCTACATATAGGTTTTTGTATATTGTCAACTATTCTGGAAGGCTGATGAATAATCACATCAGCAAAGTTTGAAACTCTGGTCTGGACTAGAATGATCTGTATTTGACTGTCAAGCAATGGCCAGTTCCACAG
>JABFYK010000189.1:0-22182 GCA_018849495.1 Termitomyces sp. T123_Mx157
AAGAGAACAAGTCTAAGGATCCCCGCTGCTAGGCGTGGTGCATCAGTGCGGCAGCAGCATGAGAACTACTGTACAGGTGACCGGAGTTGATCCTAACCCTAGAGTGATGGTTGCTGAGGTAAGACAGAGAACTCCGCAATGCTCCGGAGATCTCTGCGGGCCTGGGGGGAGCCGCGGAGGCGCCAGAGGAGCTGCAGAGGAGCTGTAACCAGTTCCGGGAGTTGGAAAATGGAAGTCCCCTGACAGTGCCTTGGGAGTAGTGTCCAAAAGCATAAGAGATGACAAGGAACAATGTATCAGGCACCAGTGTAGAGAGGGTCATAGGAGAGCTGGTATCCATTGGTGAGCCAGGGGCCAATGGAGTTGGCATAACAGATGTCAGAGTTCCAGTTACCATTGGAGAGTTGGCTGCTCATGGAGAGGGCATGCTCTGAGTAGCAGGGGTAGCAGCAGTGTGTGTTACTACAATAGAAGGAGAAACAGCAGTTGACAGAGTAGGGAGGTGGAGGTTGGAGCTGCTAGGTAGAGAATTGCAGGGTGGACGGTGCAGAATCCCAAGAAGAGGCTGGTGAAGCAACTGCTGGCACAGCATTGCCTGAGCACTGCTTTTGCAGTATGCATACAACCCCTTGCTATAAATGCACTCTGGAGCTCCCCAACTCTCTTGTCATGCATGTCATTGGGCATCAGGGGCAGGGCCTTAAACAAGCCCATGATCTATCCAGTGCTTAGCTGGCTGCCTTTTTGGTTGGTCCAGCTAGGGATGATGGATGCTGGTTTGTCACTTTTCAAAGCACCAACCAGCAAATTGATGAAGCCCTTGTGGTCTTTGAAAAGCATATCACCAAGTAGTGGTGTACTGTGGAAGCAGTGCTCAGGCAACACTGCACTGGCAGTTGCTCTGCTGGCCTCTTTTTGGGATCCTGCATTGTCCACCCCTCAACACTCTACCCAGCAGCCCTGGCCTCCTTCCCTTCCTACTCCACTGACCACCATTGCTCCCTCTGTGATAGTAATGCACACTACTGCTACCCCTTCTTAGAGCAGACTTACTTCTTGGGCAGTTGGCTCTCCAATGGCAACTGAAACTCTGACATCTATCATGCCAATTCCATTGGCCCCTGGCTCTCCAATAGATACTAGTTCACCAATGACCCTCTCTACATTGGCACCTGATTTGTCAACTCCCATCATCTCTTATGCCTTTGGGCATTATTCTCAAGGCATTTCAGCTCTGTGTGGCACTTCCACTGCTTGTCACTCTTGCCCTTGACAGGAGGGCTGAACACTGTTCATTGAAGCAATGAACTCTAAGGAGGGGGTGATGTAAGGGGACAGTCCTCTTAGGACTATTCCAGGCTTAGTCTGAGGATGATCTACCATTCTAGCTCATCTGACATACTGACCATCATGCCCTACACTCTTCTGTCCCCATTAGTTGCCTTCCATGAATTACATGCTCAGACATTACTCAGTATAGATTATTGTTATTCATTCTCCATTACAGACTGCAGACTAATGAGTAGGTATAATGTTAGTCATCATTACTAGTGATGTAGTACATAAGACAGTCTGCAGAATAGAACATCCTCAGACCAAACAATAGCAGTGTTCACCAAGTCTATCCATTGATCCAACTATAAGATCCTCCAGTGTCATCTCCATGCTTAGCTTGCTGTACTTGCCCTCTGCCCAACTCCTGGCCACCTCCATGCCCCCTCAACTCTTGCTCATTGCCTGTGCCTTGCATGCTCAGGTTTACCCACAGATTGATTGCCCCCTTACAGATAGCACCCTCAGTCTCATATGATTGACTGAGGATGAGCAATTGCATTCTGCCATACATACATTATTACCAACTGTACTGTTATAGTATCATACTTATGCCCTTCAATAGAGTCAATTATATGAGACTGAGGTATCATACTTGCATCATGATCTGTACAGGTCTACCCAGTCTGCTAACTGGATTCTAACACTGTAAAACTCTCTGTTGAGGTTGAGAATCATGGCAAAATCCTTTCCTTTGACAGCTAGGTTGATTAGATGAAAAAGGCAGTCAACCATAGTTTCAATAATGATGTCCCATACTCTGAGAGTGCCTGCAGGGATGAGGATTAATGTCATTAGCTTCATTTTACTTAGGGTGGCAAGAGATGGTTGTTGTTTCTTTTGGAGATGCTATAGAAAAAGAGGTCATGTTTGCCTTACTTCATTGCTTTGTTGGAGAAGATGATACTTTTTTGAATACCTCACTGACAAAGAAGAGGACTTTGGAACTTTGAATTGTATCACTTCCTTCACTTCAGAACCCTCTCCTGCTTATCTAGAAGGTTTAACATTAAGGTCATTTATCATTCATCCTCTATTTTGTATTTTTCTGTTGTTCTAATTGATATCTCACTTGTCTGAGCATATTTGACCCTCACTTATCTTTGGTCAATTGGTAAGTAGGAATCAAGATAGTAACAAAGTCATTGATTATTCATCCTCTAAGCATGGTCAACCCTCATTGATTTCTGGGGAAAGTAGTAATCAAGATGGTCATAACAAATCAAGATGTTTTCACAAAGTTGAAGAGATTACAAAAAGTCTTCAAGGACCCAGGTGGCTTGGAGGAAAGGATTAGAAGAGGATGAGGAAGCTTGCTGGGTAGCATTGATTGAAAGGATCACCTGAATTTCTTGGACTTTTTCGTACAATATGATTGGTTTGGGAGGAGTTGATGATAAGGAAGTCCAGATGTCCCTAGAGAGACTTTGAGGAAACAATCAGCCAAAGGAAGTAGAGGCAGTTATTGTCAGTAGGAAGTATGATTTGATTAGTTTTTTAGTTGGAAAAAGATGTTTTGTGTCCTGTCATGACATTGAAATTCAATCTTGCCTAGTTCTAAGAATTCTTCAAAACCCACAAGACGATACTTGTGGGTGGCCTAATTTCCTTTTTCACTAATTCGAAGTCGTTATGACTCGAATTAGTTAAAAGGGAAATTAGGTCTCACGGTTGAAGTTACAAACTTCCGAAGTCAACCATTCATCTCCCTTGATCTTTGGTTCCTCAACTCTTATTGTGACCTTCAACTGGTTACACTTTGTTTTGCGTGTCTTGGTTGAAAGTATCATGAGAAAAGGATAAGTACCATGACTGTATTTCCTTTATGCCTTTCAAAGTCATCTACTGTACAAGCGAAGTGGAGGAAGTTATCGAAGCAGAGTCTATATGAATTCAGTTTTTATTCGAAGCAGGATCCACATGGTGACTTAAAAACATATAGGTGTGAATAGGAACTCGTGTAAAAAATACATATTGGGGTTACGAGTGAGACAGAAAGCAATAGGTGGCAGGGTGCAGTAGTAGTGATTAATGAATCAACCATGGAACGGCAGACCAGGCAATAAGTAAGTTGAGTACTGAAGTAGGTAATATATCTGTATCTTTGTCCGTAAGGACGAATTACTTTTGTTGATCTGGTCGTGGCAGATTGAGAGGGGAGAGATGCGGTACTACAGACCATGTGTAGTATGGTAGTGGTGGGTGCGGGTGGGTGGTGATGATGTGAGAGGGCAGATTGAAATTGGGTATGAGAAGTTCGCTGGGCGCTGTCAAGTCGGAAACGTGTCGGAAGGAGTGAAGCGTAGATGAAAAATCAAGGAGATAGGAGAAGATTTACGATACCGCGCAAAGGGATTACCACCTCAAGATCCCCTCATAGATGGAGTACATGACAGCGGCGTTTGGTACGACACGCATGAGGTGCGCACTGAGGCCTCCGTATAATGACCGTGCGCCTTCCTCTGCGATGACGAGGCGTAGTGTCTGGATCAGTCCGGTGTACTTGATCACGCCGTTGACACTTGGCTGTCTCAATCGTGTTCGTAGCACCTTTGATGATGCATGAGAGCGACAGTACTGATTGGGTTTTAAGAGAAGAGACGTACCTCATGGGGATATGTTATGAGACTCGCGACGCATTTGGCTGTACCTGCGCTCCCAAGCATACCTAACCACTCCGCAGCACCACCTCTCCCCTCCGTAGTCGCAGCAATTTTCTTCAACCGCTCATACAGAACCCACTGGATCGTTCCCTCCGTAACACCCAAATAACTCGCACTAAGGCCTTTATAGAAGCCCCTTATACCCTCATTTTTCATGATATCTTTGATGGTCTTCCAGCTGCTACCGAGCATCCTCTGACCTGAAACCATATCGTGTTTATTCGTAGACAGCTGAAGACGGGTCTTGACGACCCATATTGGGTTCGTCGCTGTGCCGGTGGCAATCCCGGCAATTGCGGCGGCAGTGAGGTGCACATACGTGTTTTCCTTGCCATCGTTGAAATGGTTGGCAATGATGTGCTTCCCGTTGCCGTATGTATAAAAGTTGATAGAACGTGCGGGAATGACGCCTACGAGCGTCGGACCGAGGCCCTTGAATAGGGCTTTTGGTGATTCTTCGCGGTAGATGTCCCTGTGTTGACAGAAGTTTAGCTAAAATTCGAACCGCGGTAGGAAGACGTACCGTAAGATGTGCCCTGTCTCAACAAAGTTGTATAGCAGGCCACCTTGCCGTGGCATACCAACCACGACGCTCCCTCCGTTCGTCATCATCCCAACAGATGCACTCTTTTCCTGAAAGAGACTGGACTGTAGTCGCGTTTTCACCACGTCGAATGGGCTCGTTACAATCGCGCCACACATTCCTCCAAGACTGTTTTTAGATGTTTGAGTACTTTTCCTCGTCCCGACGTAAGCATTGAACGCGACGTACCCTCCAGCTACGAAGTGCTGCCATGATTTGGCAGGAAGAAATGTGGTTCTGGATGCAGATGGATCAGACATGACTCTTCTGTATATGGTCTATGAGATTAAAGGAGTATTATGAGGTTGAAGGGGAAATGAGAGAAAGGGGTAGAGGAGTGCCCCTCGAGCAGCGACGTTGGAAGGGGTGACTGAGCGCTTGGGAAAAGTGTGATGGGGCTCAAATTCTCCCTCGCGAATTTTTAGACGCATCACGTGCGCGTCGGTAGATCGCTGCTCACTCTTCTCATGTCCTCATAATAGACTATTACCTAGCCAAGGGCGACAGCCACGTACTCAGCCCAAAATAAAACGGAAGATTGCCTGAACTGCAGAAAAGGAGCAAGAATGTTCGTTCTTTCCATTTTGAAGGTACTCCTCTAGCAACTTACGGAAACACGTTCAATTGGACTTAAAGATCCTCAGGATACAGTAGCTATACATCCATCGAATTTTGGAGCTCCGGTGGACCAGGCACTCATCGTTGAACTAAACAAGAAATACGCTAACCGTGTTCTACACGATGTTGGACTCTGTGTCTGTGTATTCGATCTAACTGAGGTGGGAGAAGGAAAGGTTCGTTACGGGGATGGTTTTCTCTGGTATAAATGTAAGCACCGCCCTCCCTTGATCGCCCGAAGAGAAACTGAAATCGTAAGGACCATCAGTGGTATTCCGGATGGTTGTATTCAGACCATTCACCTCGGAAGTGATTGTTGCAAAGGTCAAGTCCTCCGACGAGGATGGTATTAGATGTATGTTCCTCTTACAAAGACACGAAGGCTTCATAACCTACTTAATTCAGTAACCGTCGGGTTTTTTGACGACATTTATATCCCAGCATCCTACCTCCCCCAACCAACAGCATTGTACGTTCCTCCTCCCTCTACTTCCTCCACCCCACAAATATGCTTATATTATTTTCACAGTGATCCGAACGAACGCGCCCACTTCTGGCTACCCGATTCCGAACTCACTTCAACACACGACATGCTCGACACTCCGGTTGCAGAGCGTATGTACATCGACCAAGGCGAAGCTGTACGTGTGCGCGTAGAGACGGACGACTTCTACGATGATGAGCCTGGGCCACCTCAAATGACAGAGGGTGTGCAGATCAAAAGCGAGGCAAAGAGAGCACCGTATAATATTATTGTTCGTTCTTGTTCTTTTTCTGTAGTCTTCGATGTGTTGATTTGCGTAGTGTTCAATCTCAGAACAAGGACTTGGTCCTCTAGCGTGGTGGAGTGGTGCACAGGACGGTGGTGAGCCTATGGACGAAGGCTGAAGTTGATTCCTCTTTCTTGAACCTCAAGATCTGAATAGACCGGAACAAAATGTAAACACAATGTATACTATCCACCTAATTGGAAGCTCGTCCCCTATGATCACTGTTCATCCTGCAAGCTTCACAATTGGGCAATTTGCGCAAGGGGATACATATTTTTTTTCTGGGCAACAACGATTCTATGGTGTCTCTTCAGAGGTAGAAAAGTGTATAACCCAAGGTACAGTCAATATTGCCAAGCCGGTGATCAACTGCCCCTCTCAACAGTGTTTGCGCAGTTCGTAGGGTTGTCAGTGGGGCGAATCCCTATCAACTTTAAACCAACCAAGGACGCTACACAATCTTGTATCTAGGTAGCACTGACTCTCGGGATTTTTTCAAACCATCTTTTATGATCACGGATCCAATGCTCGACACCAATGGGTGCTATCTATGTAGTTCTACTTTGATTCCCAGTTGATCTATCCTTTTGACCTTGTCCCAGAGACATTCAAGGGGATCACAGCTGGTTGGGCAGTATTGACCAGCGTTGGAAATGTGTATCTAAGCTGGCTGATTAGTAACATCGATGTCTTATGCTTAATACTGGCCCCTGGCTGGCATAATACAAATGTGTGCAGTTCTGCCCACTTTGTATCCCTTATCTTCGCCTTCACTTCCATCGCGATGCGATCTTGAGACTCATTCAGATGGTTTGTTTTACGTTTGGATGCATACGAGGGGCTACTTCATTTGGTTGTATGCTGTTCTCGAACATCTCTTGGGTAGAATCTGGCGACCCCACCAAACCTCAGAGTTTGCCGTATCGGTCGTCTACCTTTCTATACTCAAAACGGGTGCAGGATTAGTATAATGACATTTGACCCATTCTTCAACATGAGAACTTCTCATTGCCCCAACTAGTTCTAGGTGTGATCTAGAGTGGTGATGTGACGGACCTCTCTCGATTTTTTCAATTGATTTACGATATGTGGCAAATCTTCCTGCCTGAACTTTGCCTGAACTTGGACCCATAATACTTCACCAATGTCAATTCTGTGTGGCATCATCTGGTATCACCTATCTGTATAAAATTGCAATTAAAAAGATTAGATGGGAAGACGAAGGAATATCGGAGCCTGGGAGGGAACAAAAGACGCCTACATGCACGAGCCTAATTTCTCTCGGTGATGTTCGGCTATAGACCCCTTGATTTTAGTGTTTTCCTCAATGATAGCATCAATCAATCATACGAAAAACTTGAGAAGACGTAACAACGTCTGGATACACAAGACTATCTCCTCTCTGTAAAGGGGTCACTCCGACTGTTTGAATATACATACCATTGTCTACTCCATTTGCATTGCACGGCAAAGGAGACGGGGGATGGGGATATTGCGGGAGGGTATTAAAACGCGCTTCTGCCAGGATACGCCAGGTTTCCCGATGCATCGTCGATCTCGAACATAGTTTCATGTAAGAGAAAGAAAGGAAGACGCAGAATCGCGTACATGCACGAGCCTATATGTTGTCTGTCGACCCAAGACCACCCGATGGTGATTCTAAGATTTCCTAGGACTGAGACTTGGGAACGTAGAGTTCATGGTTGTCATTTGTAGACGCGCAGTGGAGAACGATAAATGAGTGCTATATGCCCCAGCTGCGGATAATGCGGGGAACAATTTTGAGTGCGGCGAGCTGAGCAATTTGATTTTTGCTTGAGCGGAAGCTTATATCTACTTAAGCTCATCGATATGCAAGCTAGCGTGTAGTGAGAATCCCAGAAAGGGTTGATAGATTTGGAAGAGGAGTACAAGTAGCAAAAGGCCAAAGACCTACTTACGTCGAGGCAAGCAGGGGTCACTCCGACTGTTTGAATATACATACCATTGTCTACTCCATTTGCATTGCACGGCAAAGGAGACGGGGGATGGGGATATTGCGGGAGGGTATTAAAACGCGCTTCTGCCAGGATACGCCAGGTTTCCCGATGCATCGTCGATCTCGAACATAGTTTCATGTAAGAGAAAGAAAGGAAGACGCAGAATCGCGTACATGCACGAGCCTATATGTTGTCTGTCGACCCAAGACCACCCGATGGTGATTCTAAGATTTCCTAGGACTGAGACTTGGGAACGTAGAGTTCATGGTTGTCATTTGTAGACGCGCAGTGGAGAACGATAAATGAGTGCTATATGCCCCAGCTGCGGATAATGCGGGGAACAATTTTGAGTGCGGCGAGCTGAGCAATTTGATTTTTGCTTGAGCGGAAGCTTATATCTACTTAAGCTCATCGATATGCAAGCTAGCGTGTAGTGAGAATCCCAGAAAGGGTTGATAGATTTGGAAGAGGAGTACAAGTAGCAAAAGGCCAAAGACCTACTTACGTCGAGGCAAGCTGCGCTCGCGAGCGTGATGGATCCGGATCCGTCGCATGTGTTGCTTGAAAGCATGAGAGTCCAAGGGGAACGAAGGAGAACATGTAAAGATAGAGAATAATCGGCATCGGCCTGTAATGCCAGACAGCCCGGACGGACGAACACGGATTTTCTGAAAGAACTCAGACATTCTGGCACATCGCATCATGCTGACACACGCATCATGCACGACTGCGAAAAAAGTTACGCTACAAAAGGTGTTGTTGTGAAGATTGCAAGAAAATTGCATAGAATTCGGATCTCCTGCATCGGATTTTCTATGGAATGATGTTGAGGTCGTGTTGGTGTCTGAGTGTTGAAAGATATCACAATCATGATTTCGAGCCATTTTGGAGTTTGTCTTTGAGTTTATCTTTGAGGTTGATTTTGAGGTTCGGAGGGCTCAAAATCTGCGAAAAAAGCTCAACTGTATAACTTTGATAACGCTGAAAACACCCTCGAAGTTGCTCGCGACGCTATCGGCAACCAGGGCCGATAGACAGAACCTTCTATTTATTGGCTTCCGCCGTGCGGTCACAATTGACAACCATGAACTCCCCGTTAAACGTTGAAGACTCAAGTCCTTGGACTCACCATTGGATGGTCTTGGGTTGATAGACAATATGTCGCGCATGTAACGCGACACGACGTCTTTTCTTTCTCTTACATAAAACTGTATGGGAAAACCTGGCATATTCCAGAAGCTAACACCTCTCCCGCAATACCCCCATCCCTTGTCTTTGCGTGCAATGCAAATGGGGTAGTAGTGATGTGCTGGATCCGGCTCGGCCTGAAAGCCATAGCTTGGGCCTGACTTTGAGAGGCTCACGCCTGGAGATATGAAGAGCCGTTTAGCCCAAGGCTCAAGCGCCCAGCGCTCAGGTCTGGCCCAGTTCGGGCTTAGGCCGCGGCTTTTGCTACACTCTTTGTTCAGACATTTCTTGTCAACACTAATGTGATAAACAGCTGGGTATGTGCATAGAACGTACAGTACTTACATTGTTGGCTATAATCTCCCACAATGGCTGCAATAAAAACAAAATCACAGGATAATTGTGAGAACGTGTACGCGGTCTTTGAATTGACTTCAGCACTCAGCCAGCAACACCAACCCTTCATTTGGAATGACCCCTTTACAGAGAGAAGATAGTCTCGTGCATCCCGACATTGCCACGTCTTCTTAAGCTTTGATTGCAAGATGCTAGCACTGGAAACTGGTTTGACACCTAGGATGCTTTCATTCCCTATCTTTACATACAATCTCAAATCAAGGTAGCCTGGTTCACATAGCCGAACATTACGAGAGAAAGTAGGCTCGTGCATGCAGAGATCTTTCAGTCTCCTCCAGGTCCCAGTATTCCTTTGTCGTCCATGTAATCTTGTTTGATCGATGTTCGCACTGGAAACCGCACTATAAAAACCGGGTGTATCGTTAAAGTACATCTCGACAACCTCTTCTATCTGTGATGCTCCCATTTGTCGTCTCTTTTGCGTGTATAGCACATGTAGGCTTTGCCACAGCCCATGTTACAACCGCGACCCCAAGCTTATCTGTACATTCTACGGATGTTTTGCCGACGCGGGCAGCACTACCCCCTAAGCAAGCATGGTGCCCTTCTGAGATATTCTGCGTCGGAGAGGTACGGCACACACGTCTCGTAGATCCACGGTCATTCAACTCGGGTTTAAGCTTCTACAAACTGTGAACATCGCCCATTTATATCCTGACGACAAGATTTTTGTAGACAAGGTTCGTCTTTCATTTCCTCATTCTGTCAGTTCTCAAACTCGATTCCGTAGCCAACCAGTAAACCTGCTCAAGATGTCCTGGAGAGCTTCCAAAATATCTCTTCCTCAGCAGCGTACGGCAAAGTCATACAGTTCGTTGAGAATAACTTTAGAGAGGAAGGCCTTGAACTAGAGATACTTGAACTGGCCAACTTCAAATCTGATCCGGCTTTCTTGAATAACGTTACTGCCCCTATCGTTAAGGCATTCGCACAGACTGTTCATAGTTATTGGAAACAACTTGTTAGGGGTACAAACACATCGACTCTCTGTACCGGCGGCCCAACTGGATGTGAAAGCTCCTTGATCCCTCTCAATCACACGTTTGTAGTTCCTGGTGCGTGTTTATCCTTTTCTATCATTCTTCTAGAAGCTAATTTACCATTCAAAGGTGGCCGCTTTAGGGAACAGTATTATTGGGACAGCTTTTGGATTGTCGAAGGTCTCATTGAATCTGAACTCTATGATATTGTGAATGCCACTCTTCAGAATTTCATGGATGAACTGGACAACTTTGGTTTCATTCCGAATGGTGGCCGTACCTACTGTATAATTGTCCCTTCTTTCAAGAACTCTCACAACTAACATCATTCATACTTTCAGATTTGAACAGATCTCAGCCTCCACTCTTCATTCAGGTTGGTGTATGAGCGATGCAAGGTATTTCGCGAAGTTGAAACATGACAGATGTTGTGGCGCTATGTGATAGCCAGCGGAGATCGAGCAATTTTAAAACGAGCTCTGCCTCTTGCCGAAGTATGTGTCATGATCTTATCCTATGGTCGCGTTCGCTCATATATATCCATCGACTAGAAAGAGCTTAAGTGGTGGGACGACAACCGCTCACTACAAGTTCGGTCTGTGTTGAATGTAACACACAAAGTGTACCACTATTGTGCCAACAACAGTGCACCTCGCCCTGAATCATATCTGACTGGTTAGTCAACATTCCTGTTTCTCGCTGGCATCTCCCCATCCTAGGATTCACATGTTCAAACTGAAAGATTATATGACTGCAAATATCTCAAACATGAACAACGCTCAAAAAGCTGCATTGTATGCTGAGCTTGCCAGCGGTGCCGAGTCTGGTAAGCAAGAACTGGCCACACGGATGTGGGATTCTTCTTGACTATAGTAAACTCTTGTTAGGATGGGATTACACCATTCGATGGTTTGCGCCTACCGCTGATGGCAGTCATGACGGCATTCGGAGCCTTAAAGTAAGGAGCACAATCCCGGTTGATCTTAACAGTATACTCTGTAAGTATCTCTGCTTTAGTGTACAATTACGATACTGATGGTTATGTCTCTTGTTAGACAGAGACCACATTATTCTAGCTAATCTATATGAACGTGATGATCATAAAACAGCTTTTGTACATCGTGAAGCAGCAGCAGCCCTTCATGCTGCTATTCTTGACCTTCTCTGGGATCCAGCCAAGGTAAGCTTTTCATACCCAACATTGATGCAATGCAGCTGACTTCAGTTCCTAAGCTTGCGTTTTACGATTACAACCTTGACACGAGATCCAGGAACAATCTCTTTAGCGCGGCGAATTTCTACCCTCTATGGAGCGGGATTATTCCTCCTGAGCTCCTGAGCAGTCCGGAAAAGGCTTTCGGCCACTTCTCATCCCTCAACCTCGCACTCAACCGCTACAATGGAACATTCCCCTCGACATTCATCGTTTCCGGGCAACAATGGTAGGATCACATTTTCATCCCACTATGGCCCATATTTATCCTTGACATTCAAAGGGATGCACCGAACGCTTGGCCTCCCCATCAATACATTATTCTCCAGGCACTCCGCGCCCTTCCGTCGAACGTCACCTCCGGAGCGCTTCCTACACCGCCCAGCGGTCACTCAACCTTCAATCTCATTCCTGAAGGTCAACTCGGGCTCGATGAGTCTCAGCTCCCCAGCCAGCCACTGAATGGTGATGGAGAAAGTGACAGCATGTCTGGGCGGGCGGCGGATATCAATAGATTAAATGGCACCGTCTTGAATGGAGGAAATGCTACGGATGGGGAGGGGTGGGCCAAGGCTTTGGAAAGACAGCTCGCAAATCGGTATATAGCGAGTGCGTTCTGCAGCTGGTGAGTACCTATGATATCTTTCTTGATAGCGGACTTCAAGTGAACAAAGGCGCGCAACTGGAGGCTCGATTGATGGGGTGTTGCCGAGGTTGTCCCCAGAGGAGCTCAATGTTACACAGAGTGTCAATAACACTGGAAACGTACGGCTTTTTTTACGTCATTGCCCTGTATTTCTGATCTCGTGGAATACTTTAGATGTTTGAAAAGTTCTCCAATGTCGATATTGACTCTGCAGGGCGCGGAGGAGAATACACTGTCCAGGTGAACATCTCACTGCTATGTCAGCCTTTGATGCTGAACGTCCTAATCAGGCGGGTTTTGGATGGACAAATGGCGTCCTACTCTGGGTTTCAAGCCTCTACGGTGGGATGTTGGTAGAGCCGGAGTGCCCTAATCTCCTTACAAGGTTTGCCACAACCTTCTCGAAACAGTAATAGTAACCTGAGAAAGGTAGAAACAGACTCGGAAACGTTCATATGACCAAGAATAGATCACCCGCAGTTGCACAAGCAGTCGCACAGGCACCTATGAAGTTGTTATCCGGTGCTGTAAAAGGAGTACAAGCACGGTCAGTGTCTGTCATTTTTTTTGTTTCGCAACATGTACCCAAGATCGTGTTTTCCCTATAGCGTTGTGTTGTGAAATCCGCTGTTTGGCATCCCGACTTCCTTGTTCGATGGTCGATATTATGGCGTCTGGACACGGGCATTATTTTGACGCCGCGATGACTTGCTTCCCTCAATACTATGACAGACTTCAACCTGGTGTCATCTGGCCTGGTAGCGCATCCTGGTCCACTTATGACGTACGTCGGACATTGACCAGACGGCGTTATACTTATTATATAACCGTTGAGGATCTCGAAAACGATACCTACTTATTCCTCTGAACGTACACATGAGATCGAAATTACTCTATCTAGGGCCAGGCGTTGGGCCATCCATCCACAAGAACATAATCAGAGGTCCTTTCCATTAGTATTTATTCCTGGTCTAATCGAACAAGCAGTGCGGACGTTCAGATCACCTCACAGTAGAGTATACTCGCTTCCTTCACCTCTCGCTTGGCTCCTATATTGACTCTCGCCTCTGGTACAAACTTATGCTACAGAAATAATCAAATACGCAGACGAAAATAAATGCAAGCCTGAGACGCTGAGCCTCCAGCAGCGCCGCGGTATATGCCCTGCGCGACCGCAAAACAAAAAAGTACGCCAAATAATGGTTATGTATAAACAATGAACAACGCGTTCGTAGTATTGAATACCATCAAGGTAATACAACGCCGTTGACGTTGGCTACAGAGGGACATCTGGATGAGCCAGCGGCGGACTAGACGAGGGTGATTCAGAGGTAGAAAAGAATGATTCAAGATGGCAACATACCATCCCAGAGTCAGGATCCCCCTTCTCTCCATCACGAAGCTCATGTCCCTGATCCGAATCAGTTGTAAACTCTTTCGTTGTGTTGATTTTTATGGAAATATTGGTAGGGCGCTGGAGAGACGGAGCATGAGATGTCGTCAGAGGCTTGCCACGCCCGCGCCAAAAAAGTAGGAATATTTTCACCCTCGAAAAGACGGTGCTGCTTTTGGGAAACTCCCGTAGGGAGAGAGATAAATTCTCGCTTGTGCTATGGACGCCATCAGCGGAGCCACGGATCATCTTTCGAGCGTTTAGTGTGGCGAGAAGGGAGTTTGAATAGACTGGAACGACATAACGACGATATCAGAAGTTTTTCCACTATGACGGAGATATGAGGACTCACGCCGGCCGATGCAGAAGTAGAAGGCGATGTATAAGAAAGTTTTGCCCGCAAAGACGATCTTCAGTAACGAATTTGCCAATCAGTCTTCCAATACAGAATGGGGATTCATACGAAGACTTACGGAAATCAAAGAAGCAACCGCGCATAAACTTCCGGATGGTTAACATAAGGATAGATAAGAGAAGTCCTTATACTGACCTCGTCAGGAAGCCGGTGTTGACAGCAAATAGAATCTGTGTATAATTTAGTAAATAAATGTCCATAATTTCCATATCTCCTCGGCGCGATACATCTTACCAATTTGTTAATCATTGTGTCCGACCTAGTCTGATTGCAGCAGCGAAAACGACCAATACGGATGAACGACGCACCGATGGAAACCCGTTCGTGATCGATGGAGTAAAGTGCATAAGACAAACGCGATAAGAACGTCCCCTGCCGCTGCAAGAGCATTGACGGAAATTGAAAGATACTTCAGAAGCATTGAGGACAGGGGGTCACATTTTGGATAGAAGGACAGGCGTACCTTGAGCTGCTGCAGCTGGGCAAAAGTTTTGAATTGAAGTCTAAATAATAGTTGAGGTTTTGAAAGTGAAGGTCAAAAAGGTGACGCACGACAAGGTCCCGAAAGCTGACCGATTTACAGTTAAGTTAAGTGAAGCTTGCTCAATGACGAGACATGGATACAACGACGCACCAACAACACAACCTTGTGAAAGAGGGACTTTTAGGGACGAGGGTAAACGAAGAAACAATTAGTTCTCACCGAATTCAGCTGCGACCAAAAGAATCTAAGTGACCGAGCATAATCGATCAATTACGAGAAATAGAAATTCGACATGTTATAACGCACGACTATACTGGTCAGCCAGATGTTCCTGTTGCTCACTGGATTCACGGTGAGCGAGGAATGGACGTATATCGAACTTGAAACGAGAAACTTACGACGCCACACCCTGAGTGTCAGGAAGCTGAGTCCTATAATTAACAAAGACTGACAAAATTAGAGTCGGCATACGCACCTTTGAACAAGCAATGCTGTCAATCCCTACGATCGACGTATGGATCAACCAGCAACGGTACAATGATCAGCGTAGCTCACGTTGAATAAGACCTCAACCTTCACGGAAAATCGTCAATCAAACCCTATGAATCGTTCGAGTGAGAACAAGAGACATACAATCATACTCCTAAAAACCGGATATCGTTAGACGTTGACGTCGGAAGGATTACTTGGAAGCGAAGCTCACCAGACGAGACTGGCAAGAAATGGCGGGTTGTTGTAGTTTTTTATCACGTAGATGTAGACTATGACAGAGTGATCAGCAAATACGGCTGTACAACATAGTGATACTTACTTGTGTGCGATATCAGTATTTGGTGGATAGTGTCGAATACCATGACGGCGGCGACCTTGACATAATTTCAACTCTCAGGAACGTCGAAAGAAAGATCTTGTCCTTACCAACGTTTTAGTCGGCCAATTATCCTTTTGGTGGGTGAAATAGTACCATGCTTGGACGCATGAGACTGTGGAGGCGCATCAACAGGTGTTGTTGCCAGGATTGCTTCGTAAAACTTTACCTCCATGCAACCTGCGAGTCGATCCATTAATAGCATGTCAAGATTTGTCAACAATGAAGACTTACGCTGCGGCGACAACAACGCCAACATAGGCGGCCCCCAGGCTGAAGGAATGTACCATTAGCAGAAAAAAGGCCACGAGAAATAATTCTCCACGAACGTATGATCCAGAACGAGTGGCAGAGCAGCCATTACGATAACTCAAAATTATGGGGAGGAGCAAATTGCAAATTTCAAGTTCAACATTGAACTCATATATGAGCGGGCCTTCGATGACGACAAGACTTCGGAGGCACGAGGTATCATGCCGAGATAAGAGAAGCGAGAGGAAGTTTCCACGCTGGCCAAAGACAAGGAAAGGAAGTCGAACAGCGGATCTACGCATCCGTAAGCTAATATCGAAGCGTGGCCATAGTCCATATGACTTCTTTCGACTGGTAACTCAGGTTCAACTACACAGATTACAAGACAACTGACAACACAGTCTCCTCGAGTTGAATTCAATGAAAAATATTGTTATGAACTTGGCTTGATGTTCTGGTCTTCTTTCGAGACTTTGAGCATTCGTTTGAATCAATGCATCGATAAGTTCGAGAAGAAAGGCTCGCTCCAGGGCTTCGCTGTCAACGCCCTACTTACCAAAACAATCAAAATAAGAGAAAGCATAAACTACATGCGTCGTGAGATGCGATGCGGGGGTCAGCCGTTTACCGCTCTAGGTCCATCTCGAAGACGCAGGTTATTCAAGTGAGAGGAAAACAAGGGCGTGCGAATTCGGATATCTGGGTTCTCGTTTTTCCACTTCCATGTGTGTGCCTCTGAAGATTCAGTCTAGTCGTGTGTGAGGTAAAGACCTCTCCCTTGTTCCTTGCAGCAAAAGCCGCTTTCTTATGCGCCATATTCCGAATGAGCTCGGGTCGAAGTCCGCCGTAGGCGGGGGGGTTTATATTACGACTTGCTTACGGTACGAAAATTGAAATGGTCGTTCCGCGTGGAAGTCGTCTCGGAGCCTTACAGAGTACCAAATAGGTTGAATTTCTGGGGATCGACGTGTACAAGCTACGCTTTTCGCGTACGAGACTCAAAACAGTTCCATTAACACGACGCTGGGTGGTCTGTATAACGGCGTGCCCTGATCCTGAGAGATAGTCTTAACATCTACCGCTCAACTATCGTGGTTTCCGTAACCTGTGGCTGAGCGTTCCTGACAATATTCATTCGCACAACCTTGAAGTATTGGCAGGATGCATGAAAACGTTGAGACGTGTCAAAAACTATGTAACTACAGATAATGATTCTATGCTTGGAATGTTACCAATTTTGTATGGTAATATTGAGGCCTGATGCAAGGGCCTAAGCTCTAAGTCTGGCTCGAGGACCGAATGTTTTGTGGTATCAAGTATGACTCATTTCTTTGATATAATTCAATAAGAACATCTGTAACCCCTTGATCGAACTTGCTATAAAAAGTTCTTACTCGACGTGTGCTACCAACATTTGGACGACGCGCGTTATTGACGCGATTGGTGTTGGTGTGGCTGTGGTGTGACTGTGTACTTTGACTCATAACCACGATACTTGCAATCTTATCTCATCATGTCCTAGCAATTGGGTTCTATAAAAAGGATGTTATCTGTTCCATGATGTTATGTCCCACTCAATTCTAGCTCTCATGACGAAATTGAGCCATTCAGATCTCTTTAAAAAGACGCCCCCGAAGCTTGGACACGAGGTGCTCAAGTACTACGCGTTCGATCCCGAATATATCAATCTCAATAACGGTAAAGCCAGAATTTCTCTACTTCTCCTGATCTTATCTTCAGTCAATGTTAGGTTCATATGGTTCGACTCCTACACCTGTTCTGGATGCTGTGCAAGAGCTTACTCTGCGAGTTGAGGCGAACCCGGATCTTTTCCATCGCCTTGACTTCCAACCTCTCTTGATCAATGTTCGTCGTCGTATTGCCCAACTCATCGGAGCGGACGTCGACGAAGTTGTTCTCGTTGCGAACGCATCTATGGGAGTCAACACCGTTTTGCGCAATTTCGAATGGGAAAACGGTGATACCATCATTGCGTGTGAGTTCTTAGGATTTCTTGCCCTTCTTGTCCCGAGTTAAACATTCTTATGTGATTTCGAATCAAGGTAATACTACATACGGATCTATCGACCGGACTATCCATCATCTTTGCGACGTCAAGCCGTATCCTACTGTCAAGCAGTTCATTTTGCAGTTCCCTACCACACACAAGGAGATCATTGCTAACTTCAAAGAGTTCGTCGCCTCCAACCCGACCGTCGAGGGCAAGAAAACTGTTGTCGTCATGGATAGTATCATTTCCAATCCTGGTGTCAAATTACCTTGGCAAGAAATCGTCAAAATCTGCAAAGAAGCAGGCTTTTATTCTGTCATTGACGCTGCCCATTCCATTGGTCAGGAGACCGATATCAATTTGAGCGAAGCCCAACCAGATTTTTGGATTTCGGTACGGTTTCAAATATGGACCGTGAGTTTGATATTGCTTTCTGACAATTTTCATCTTCACAGAACTGCCACAAGTGGCTGTCCGCCAAACGCTCCGTCGCGGTGCTCTATGTTCCCAGACGGTATGTTCAATTTTATGTCTATGATCGGTACTGACTCCGATGAACCTAGAAACCAATATCTAGTTAAATCGTCTATACCTACGTCTTACTCATATGTCTCGCCGGCAGACAGGAAGGATGCCAATTTCGTTATCCAGTGGGAATGTAAAGTCCTCCACTTGTCTGTTTACTGTCCCACTAATTCTGGTTGTGTAGGGAATGGAACCATTGATTATACCCCCTTCTTGAGTGTGGCACCTGGTAAGCTGCCTTCAGAAATATTGTTCAGAGATTGACAGAATCGTGGAAGCCCTGGACTTCAGGAACTGGCTTGGTGGCGAACATAAAATTAACGAGTACTGCCACGATCTTGCTTTAAAAGGCGGGAAGCGTCTCGCGGAGATTTTTGGAACTCGGGTTATGGATGCGGAGGGTGACCTCACACTCAATATGGTATCACCTTTTTAATTTCGAATCAAAAGCAGCTATTGATCGACGAATCTTCATCTAGGTCAACGTTGAGTTACCGTTCCCGAGAGGCGTACAGCCGACTCGAGAAATAGATCTCAAATTCAAGGAGAAACTCTTGCGCAAGCACAAGGCTTATTCCGCACATTTCTATCATAACGGTTGCTGGTGGACCCGATGTAGCGCTCAAATTTGGAACGAGGTACAATTCTTTGTCCGATATGATTGATTTCATGTGTTCCTAACCTGATTTTGCCAGCTGGTAGACTTTGAGAAAATTGGTAAAGTGTGGTTGAGTGTTTGCGCCGAGACGCTGGAGGAACTCGGTTTGAAAGATTAGTTCTCGTAAAGACTGGCAGTTTGTCTATTTGGATATATACTTATCTTCAAGACAAACCAACTATTGGGCGTGCTAGGTTATATATATGGCTTCCTTACAGATGACGAAATCTTGTGGCGTAAGACGTCTTATATACGCAACAAACTTATGCTTAGCGTGGTGTGGGAACACAAGAAATCGCTTATAAGTCTTACTCCGCTCCAACATCTCACGTTATCGCCCACCATGTCGAACACTCTTCCCGATCTACCCTACGCCTATGATGCTCTCGAGCCCTTCATCTCTCGTCAGATCATGGAGCTTCACCACAAAAAACACCATCAAACCTACGTCAATGCCCTGAACGCCGCTGAGACTGCTTACGCCAAAGCCACGTCTCCTAAGGAACGCATCGCTCTCCAGGCTGCTCTCAAGTTCAACGGAGGAGGTACGCATCACATCTTCATCCACGACTTTCAGCAATCAGTTGACGCGCTCATTGATCAGGCCATATCAACCACTCTCTCTTCTGGAAAAACTTGGCTCCCGCTGCTTCGGAGAAGAAGGGCAACGGCGGTGTCTTGAGGGATGGACCCCTCAAGACTGCCATTGAAAACACTTTTGGAAGCCTCGACAGCTTCAAGAAGGAGTTCAACACCATCACTGCTGCGATTCAGGGATCTGGTTGGGGATGGCTTGTGCGTCGATCTCTCCGATATGTCCAGATCTCGTTGATCATTGATGTTTTGCTGCTATCAGGGTCTCAACCCCTCCACCAAGCGCCTCGAGATCGTCACAACTGCTAACCAGGATCCTCTCCTCACTCATGTTCCCATCATCGGCGTTGATGTCTGGGAGCATGCTTTCTATCTCCAATACCTCAATGTCAAGGCTGATGTAAGTCATCCACAGTTGTTTGACTACGCAAGATCAACTTAATATTTCTAAGTATCTCAACGCCATCTGGTCCGTGATCAACTTCGACGAGGCCGAGAAGCGCTTCCTTGAGGGCAATGGAGCTTCCAAGCTTTGATCGTCTTGGCGATCTGAAGGATATCATTGTACTTTTAGCATGCGACAAAATATTGTCTAGGACTTTCAGCTTGTTCCTTTGTACGTTGATACGAATCCAGTTCTTGCCAGCCTCGCCTGTTTCGCACAAGTAAAACTTGCCCGCCGCTTGAAGTCTGAACTGTCTGAGCCGTCTGAGGTAGTTTCTTTTTCTAATTCCCTAATCTAATCGCAAATATCTTTATCTTACGGACCAAGCTCTCTGCGTTCATGCGCATCAATTCAGTGACCGAGTATCATCGCTCTCAAGGGTTTCTCACTGTTAACACGTAAGTGTGTTACAATGGTTTCTATCAGTGACTGTATTGACCGGCTGCAGATGCCAGTCATCATGCTTGGACGCAAGTAAGCATCTGCTGCAGCATTTTCCAGCTGTATATCAATGAACTCGCTGGCATATTGATACCAGTCGCATTTCTGTCTTTTATTAGCAGTTTCACTTTCTCCTCCATGACAGGAGCAGGTAATTTAAACAACCGAACTGTACCACAAGAATTGAGCAGTATTCTGTTTTACTCGTTTGTCGGAAACATCTTATGGACCGGATCAGCCGGGATCAGGTCGAATCAGGGACCTTTAGACAGGTCCGATTGGCAGGCCTGATTAGACAAGCGGTAGCTGATGTGGTATTGAAACCAAAGTTAGATGATACCAAAAGAACCCGAATCGCGGCGATCGCGTGCCTATCCTAGAGGTGCTGCAAGTGGAATTGAACCCCTCAGGGAGCCCCCATCTCGCCGACCTCACTCTAGGTTAAGATAACCTCACAATAGTCAATCACAGCGATTCCGAGCAGAAATCACTTTATTCTACCCAACACACCATGCCCTGTATAGTAAAGCTGCTCCGAGAATGAAAAAATACTGTTCTGCTAGGTATGGGACAGGTTGTTTCCAGTCATTTGCAATTGTTGTAGTCTACTCTGAGCCCACCTGAAAACACCTGTACTTCTGAGAAATCAGCATTACTATTGACTACTCACTTACTTTTATTTACTTGCTTACTGACTTATCATACTGTACTCACTTATTTGATCACTTACTATTCTTACTGATTTCACTTGTACTTTATTAATAACTGTTCTTACTGACTTTGCTTGTACTTCACCATATTGTAATATGCACTCACTTATTACTAGTGGTTTGCTGGTTAATTGAACTATTCCATTGGAAGATTCAAACTTACAGCTGTTGGGGGGATGTGAACATGGGACTTCACACGAAGTTTAACCTGTGAGTGTTATCATTAGACCCAGCATCCAATATTATAATATATAGGACACAAAATTGATATATCAGATACCTTTAGGAGGATACCCTTTGATTTAAATTCCTTGATTGAGTTAAAAAAAATGTTTTCACAATGTCAATGAGGGGCTCACTAACATGGCAATCACATGTACACTTAGAGGAGGTGTGAAGTGGAACGTGAATCAAGCAGTTCTCACTTTGTCAACCTTCCTCTAGGTAAGTTTGAGCATTCCATTGAAGTGTCACTCAGTTCATGAGCCTTCCTCTGGAATTGAAGGCATGTCAGGACTGAAATCATTACATTTCTGAACTCTGTTCATCAGCTGGGCTTCAATCCATCAACCCAATTATATGAGTACAAATGAAGAATTGTCATTGTCACTGCAGCAAAGGTTGAGTCAAACTGTTAAATCCTTTGCAAGGAGCAAGCAACTTCAGTGGAGGAGGTGAGCCTGGCAACAGAAAAAGGAAATCTGCAAGGAAAACCAACCCCTATTGTTGCATCTGGGACTAAGCAAGCCATCATTAGAGAACTTGAGGACCATGTCAAAGCTTTCTGGCAAGGTCAAAAGTCAAAGCCAGTTGTTGTCAGGGGACTTCCATTTTCCAACTTCCGGGACTGGTTACAGCTCCTCCGCAGTTCCTCTGGCGCCTCCGCGGCTCCCCCCAGGCCCGCGGAGATCTCCGGAGTGTTGCGGAGTTCTCCGTCTTACCTCAGCAACCATTGCTCTAGGGTTAGGGTCAACTCCGGTCACCTGTACAGTAGTTC
>JABFYK010000190.1:1351-22173 GCA_018849495.1 Termitomyces sp. T123_Mx157
AGCTAGAAGGCCTGCCAAGATGACTGTGCGTGCTCGAGCCGGATGAGGGCGACGCTTGGGTACTAGAATCAGCCTGAGCTTTTCATGACCACAGATGAGGCTTTAGGTGGGCTATATATATAATGAGATTTGCATGAGCTACGAAATCGTTGCTTGTTTTGGACTTACTCCTGAGTGCAGCCCGATAAAAGAGTAAACAAAAATAGCGAAGTTAATACCAAGATAAAATCTCTTTGCCTGGGAGTCGAACCCAGCTTTCGCGCGGTTAGGATCAAGTATGAACACAATGACAGGCGCGTGTACTAACCGATATACTAGCAAAGACCTTGAAAATCTGAGGAGTCAAGAAGTACTGTTCTGCTCTTCTCCAGGCAATCCTGGCAAAAACTGCAGAACCATACGATATAATTCAACTTGGAAGTACCGAAGCACAAGATGAACCTCAGGCTGGGCTACATAGTTCTTAGAGAATCAAATGGTATCGAACGGGACCTGTTGGACGCGTCACATTCGCAGGAGCCACCTCTACGCATGGATTGCACGATATCGAGGCTTATCTTCCTTTCTTTGGCAGGAACCATCCACGCCCGTATCTTACCGCGCGTTCTCCTTGGTACTGGCTAGGGCTCAACCGAAGAGGAAAGAAGAGTTGGAAAAATTGACGCAAAATCGAAGTTCCATGCTCGAATCGGGCGACCGTTTTTGGGCGTTTCATTGCGCGATATGGAGGGGGGGCAACTCAGGGGGCACCTCTATTTTTCCGTATGATCCATATCCAATAAGGATGTGAACTTTAGTGGCGGAAGTACTTTGGCATAGAAAAATACTTTCCATAGTAGAACGAGGTGGACTGGATGAATCGAAAAGAGAGAGGATCGGCGGAGATGGTGAGGAGATTCCCCACCATAGTTGGTCCATTTACAACCTAGGACACGAATCATCTCAAATGTGTTGATTCTTCAATGTTTGGTTTCTAGAACTTTAGTACGCCTAAATCATATTCCAACTCTGGCCATACCTGACCAAAAGCGCTACCATGTTGATGCGTCATCGTCGAAAGGATAGGGATACCAGAATTCAACGTCTGTGCACTCTCGAGAGAAGGTAGAGCAGAAACACGACGAATCGTGACTCAAACGTTTATTATGATGTTCCAGTTAATCTGGAGCTGTTTTCAATAGTGCTGAATTGTCCTCGGTCTCTGAATGAAGGAATGAAGGCGGATCTAAGCTCTTTGGCAAGGCGAATGCAGTAGCGTGCCGCCAATATCTCGGGGCTAGTACCTTCTCTGAGGCGCCTCGTATGTAGAGAGGGGCCAAGGATAAGGTCCTTAACGTTTTAAAGTGCAATTACACTGAATTTCAACCATATTCGGAAGTACACATCCCCGACCCCGGACATGGGTGATAAGGTTGACCCTGATTAGTGCCACGCTTGGTGTGGTCATGAGGGACAACTTAATGCGTGATCTACCTGAAAACCAGAAACCTACATAAGCATTGACTTGTATCTCAGCGACGACGCACATGGCTCTAGACAGCACGAAGACCTACTCTGGTTCATGCTTATGTCGTACGATCCAGTATACAGTCACCGGGAAGCCCATGACGTTTTTTGTGTGCCATTGTGGAAATTGCCGTAAGGCGACAGGGGCGGCGTTCATGGCCAACGCCATTTTCAAACGAAAAGTACGTGTACCTTTTCTCAAGTTGCCTTTGGGTTACAATCTGAGTAGACGTAGCAACTCGCAATAACACAAGGAGAAGATAGCATCAAACGGTTCAGCGACACACGGACGGGAAGCGGAAAAGTGCTACAGCGCTCATTTTGTGTTTCATGTGGTTCCAATGTTTTCCTTGAACACAACACTGGTGATTATATCATCGTGGCAACGGGAACGTTGAACGAGGAGCCAGAGTGGGGTAAGTCGCATTATGTGACAACTGTCCTTCTCGGAGGTGATAATCCTGTCCGAGTAGTTCCGAGGGAGGAAAAATATGTCGAAGGGAAAAGGCCATGGATCGAGAATATCAGGACGCGGTCGGCGAAACTCTAGATGCTCCAAGCTGGGTAGACGACCAGGGAGACTGAATAACTAGTTGGAATAGTGTGGGAGCTTTTGTGGAACTTACATCTTGTGAAATTCCGAGTCATTGTTGTTTTATGTTCAAACACAGTGACAAAGAAGTTGTCTCTTATATCTTGAATTGCGAGTGAGGCTTTGCCTCTGCCAGTGATCAGACACATGCATCTCAAAAGTGTTCAATATGACTTCAACCCGTGACTTGATCAACCGGGTCTGATGAATGCCGAGGCCGGAACCCTTTTCCTTTGCGTGAATATCTATCTTTACTAAGACTATCTGTTTCTTTGCTTTCCTTCTACACACCTAATCTTGCATTGCTCAGGACGCTGTAAGATGACGAAGGCGTATCATGGCTCTTGTCTCTGTCGTGCCATTCAATATACCATTACTGGCGAGCCCTTTACCTTCTACGTGTGCCATTGCGTCAATTGTCGCAAATCGTCGGGCTCCGCGTTCTTGCCGAATGGATTCTTCAAGAAAGAAGTGCGTTGGATCACTCTCTTGAGTAATTCAAAGATCGATGTGTTTTCGTCCCCAGCAAGTCAAAATGACCAAAGGAAGCGACCACGTCAGAGTGTATCACGATATGGACACCAAGAGCGGTGCGCCACTGCTTCGATCATTCTGTCCAACGTGCGGCGCATCTTTATTCATTGCGAACAATAAGAACACACTTGCGATTGTATCGCTCGGGACATTGGACGATGAGGTTGACTGGGGTGAGGAGACCTGTCCTAGTAATATATCTGTAATTCAACCAATTCTGACCCACATGATACCCTGGCGCATCACAGTTCCCCGTGGAGAAAGTTTTACCCACTCCAAAAGACAATGGGTGGAGAAGTTACACACGGAGCCGAAGAAGAAAGCCAAGCTTTGAGGCTCCTAGCGATTTTCTGGAGTGAAGTGCCCGGCAATACTACTCACGCATTATCGTATTCCCGGTATGTCACTGAGCAGTATCAGCTTTCAATGTTCTAATTCAAAGGAAAAGTGCAAAGTAGCTCAGTACATGGGACATTATATGGCCATGTAGGGTATTTGCGTCTTATGGATGGTTTTCAGAATTTTCTCCACAGTACTAAGTGCATACTAAGACTTACGTGAAGTTGTATAGTTGTATCCCGAAGAATCTGATTTTTCTTTCTCCCACTGCTCCCAGGCACTGAAAGTGTATCTAAACAACCTTCCCAGGCACTGAAAGTGTATCTAAACCACCTGAAAGATCCAAAACAAACTCAGAAGTCATGGGGCAAGCCCCCTTGACCTCAAGCTTCACATTAGTAGTAGCACTTGATGTCTTAGAATCGGGGCCAGCCTACTTGACCTCACGTTAGTAGTGGCACTTGATATCTTAGGAATGGGGTCAGCCTCGAAACTGCAAACATCTTACCCATTCATGACACACCATGACAATGGCCCCAGCCATAAGTAGAACAGCCCACGCGTTCCGCTCGAACCAAGTGTCTCGAAATTAGGACAACCAATGAAAACTCCACAACCGGCCCTGGTTCCTTCATTCTATTCCCAATCACCACTGAGTGGGGGGAATGCTTGCTCTGTAATCGATGGATTTGTTAGAAATGGATCAATAAGTTGAAGGAAAATACGGACCTTGCATGGCATACTTGCCCATCGTCTATGCTCTAGGACCTTTCATCCGAGGTTCTGCTGAAGATAGGATTTTTTTTCATCTCTCTGCTAGTCCATACTCTCCCATAACTCATAGATTCAGGTGTACAACAAGGGAGCATGGGTCATGAGGGAGTCGACTGTACTTGGCCCGATGCCAAAGCTTGTAGGTTATATATAGTAACTTCCGTGCGCGTCCGGCACTCACAAGTGACTGCGGTTGTCCCCTTTATAATGTACACCTCTGTTCTGGATTTACCACAGACTTCCTCGAACGCCCACAAGCGTCTTGAGCTTCTGCAAGATACATCGGAACTCCTCTGTATCGACGATCCTTTCAATTTCTCTAGGTACGTGGTTTTCACGATACATGATCTGAGATCTGATATTGAGAATAACACCGTGACAGTTGCTCTTCAGCTATTACACAGCTCTCTGAAGACTCTTTATCCATACAAAGACTTCTCAACAGCCTGGGATGTATCAAATTCGAGCTTGAAAATCACCTAGCATCTACGAAATATGAGCAACGTCTCGTCGAAAAGTGATTACCTATCATCCTGCCCTGACTAGCTACATACACACCTGAAATTCATAGGTGGACTACCATCTTAGAAACTCAGGAAAAGGAGGAGGAAAGCGCTGTGACGCTTGAAAGGCGCAAAGAAGATCTTGTGCGCAAGGCAAAAGAATATCACGAAGAACTCAAAATTGTGTTGGTATGTTATGTCCGCACACGGACTTCTTAACACCGATCTTGACATCTGAATCGTTAATGACACGCATTCAATACAGAATAATATGCCTGAAGCTCCGCGTATCACTGTGACGCGTCTCAGGGAGCAGGAGAAGAAGAACAAGGCGAAGGAACAGGAACTCAGAGCCAAGCGTGCCAAGATCAAGGCATTCAAAGGCCTACCTCCAGTTAGTTGACCTATTCTATGATATCTCTGCTACTACCTTTGACCAATCGCGACATGCAGAATTTGCAGTTGGCGCGACACGACTTACGACAGGCCCGGCATGAGTTAGAGAAGTTCACCCAACTCCGCGAAAGACTCCTTGGAAGGATGGCTGAGGGGGTCTCTTGATTCTCTTGATTCCAATGACGTTTATAAATATGGATTGGTGTCATACCCCGTGTCAAGCCAGATCGCAACTTCTTTTCTACTGGGCAGGATGTTAAGAGTTCAATACATTCATAATCACAACATTGCACGACCATCTTAATTGACTAACAGGCAACTAAAAGACTACATGTGTTGAGCCCATTACCATTTATCCGGCCTAGTGAATTTGTATGAGCGGTTTACAATTGAAAGGTCAAAATTCGCCCCTACCCGAACTTCTGACCTGGAAGAAGCACTTTGACAGGAGTGCCTTTGGAATCTGCACCTGTGAACGGTACCTATGTAGAAGTCAGAAACTGTTGAGAACGGTGAAAGGCAGGTATTCTCAACTGTGTTGCTGGCGGAAATATCGAGGCTCTGCATTAATGAAATAAGACGTGGAGCTTAGCACTCACCCCCACCAAGAACCAAGGGTCGTTGCACCAATCTACCCGTGCTTCAGTCGCTACGGAGAACATCGAGGAAATATGAACTCACTGTCCCATTCTTAGGGAATTGGAGGCTGTTGATGATATTTGTGAGACCCCCCAAGAAGATGAGAAGCTGCTTCACGTACGCGAAGAAAATCACAAGGATGGAGATAGCGACACCAGAATCCAACGCGGCAGATAGAACATCTAGATGCTCATTTGTGAGTCAAAGTTCAAAATAGGTTGCGGAGTTTACAATTATATTTTGTCCACCAAGAGAAGTGACGCCTGGGAAAATACGGTGAGCGTAGCCATAACTACTAAGTAAAATAGAAAAGCCTTGCCTTCTGATTAAGTACTGGAAGATGAAACCGACAGCACTGGCTATGACCGTTAGGAACACTCCGGCTTAGGAATAGGATCTACTGACGCCCAAGGGACATAGTTAATAGCGGTTGCAGGAGGAATGAGACCGGTGCCGTTAAAAATGACCGGGCTGGAAGCGTTGTTAGTAGCATCCTAGAGTAGCTCACTGTGCTTACAAGCTACACAAGTCAAGTCAAATGATGGATGAACGTTGAGCGAGAGACAAACTTGATATATCGCAAAAAGCTGTCGGGGTATTTCTTACTCAAGGACCACGGAATAATGGGTGCAACGGTGCCAACAAGGAAAAAGAAGACGAGTGCTATGAACACCAGTCACTATTGAGAGATGGCACATTAGGGATTCTACGGACCGCTAGTATTGTAAGAGTATGGTCAGCAAAAAAACGGGGGTAAGGGGAACTTATGAACATACTAATATGTCTGTCCCTTTGAGAACTGCAAACCAGGCCCGATCACGCCTGAAGTGGTATTTATCGACTTGGAAGGCGTCACTATGGCAGTACATACCCCACTGAAAAACACACTGTGAACACAGGCAAATCGATATTGGCAGAGTATACACACAATAATGCTCGCTGTACCAAACACTTGGGTATTCGGGCAGATGAAACTAAAGCAAGACACTCAGGCGAGGAAAGAAGAGTACATCGGCATCAACATTACCCATCTTTCTGAGTCGGAGAACACATCCCACTGAGAGAAGTTAAGCATTGTGAACTCGGGCATTGTACAAAAACAACCAGAATACTCACTTAATATTGGTGAACATCCAAGCTTGAACACCCAACTGCGTCGTCCCTGCAACAACGGCAGCAAGAACCTATATTGTACCGTTGAGTGGCACTGTATATCAGGATCCAAAAGTCGAGACACTAACCTGCCCGATAAACATGTACTTGGGTGGGACTGTTCTCACGTGATTAGTCAAGGGTCTGCAACCAACGTTAATCCGTGTACCTTTCATGTAATGCCCAAGTTTGAAATCTGAAGTGAAGGCGAGCGCTTGAGCCATAGTCTGACACAAGTTAGTTAGTGCATGCACCACTTTCAAAGGCAAGGGATATACAATGTAGCCCCACGTCTTGAAAAGCATCATTGCAACTGGATGACCTGGAAGTGCATAACTGTTTGGAGCATTGGCTTCGTTTGTTCTTCAATGGCTCCATTGCTCACCCTATGACCAACTCCGTGATGACACTACGGCAAATCAGACGAAAGCTTTATGCTTCATACAACGGCGAATTCACTTAAGGCCAATTTGCTGATTCGTGATAGCTTGTATCATCCCAATCGGAATAACATAGGTAAACGCTGTTCACGTTGTAAGATCACTTCAGAGCAGATTTGTCTGTCCTAATGCGCACCGATAACAAGAGAGAGAACGAATGCCCATACAGGCATTTCACTGGAACGCTTTGAATTGTTTGTATCATCTAATGGTAGAAACGCAGCACTGCACCTTGGCCAAACTTCAATACTGATAATTCCCAAAGTGAACATGCTCAGGAATATAATGAGATACCACCATTCGGGAACTACAATCAGACAGTCATCAAGAAATGCTCGCAGAGGACGTAAGACCATTGTTACCTTGAGGGTAACGCGACATGAGGCGAGCATGAATGTCAGGCTGCTCACTCAAGGCACGGCGTGACTGAATCAAGATTTGCTTGCGGAAGTATAGCAGGGTATGGACCAGAGTAGCTACACTGCAATGAGCAACAGAAACTTCTGGAGGCAAGCTATGTCACACACCGGTAATTGATGCGAAAGACAGTCTGGTATAAGGTGAAGATAAGTCCCAATCAGCATGAACGAGTAAAGAAAGATACCCATAAGAGATCGCGAAGGTAGTACTATCATGATGTTCATGAGGACTCAATAAAATCACGGAAAAAGAAGGATTTGACAGACGATATGAAAAGAGGGCTGTATGCGTGGTAGGCCTCAAGGTCAATGGTCAATTCTGGTGTAAGGATCCGTGTCACGTTGTATTCATTGAGGTGGTTGTCGTAGGATGTTCTCGAAGAAATCCTGATAAAATACAGCGATACGTGAGGTGAGACATTCACGATAATAATGACATCGACGCACGGCATATACAATCCATACCACGCATTCGTGAACTACAAGCACATAATATTAGAAGAACGGATCAGATCCAGCAAGAGATTTCTTACATGGAGTACAGGTGTGAGGAACCCTGACAACTGCTTCAGCGAAAGACCAGCGAGTGATTTGATCACGTACAGAAAAAGAACACGAATCCAGCAAAAATGTTCGCTTCGGCCCACCCTGAAAACGGAAGATAGAGATAAATCGTTGCACGCGTGCAGGACTGAATGACTCAAACAGGGAGTTGCCAAAGGGGATCCAATATATCTGAGTACACTGAGCACAAGCAGTTGATCACCGAGTGGCTTGAAGTCCACGTACGCAATCTGACTCCAGTCAAATGTGATCACTGACATTCCCTGTGAGTGCTTGAGCTGCATGTATACCGCGGCAGATGAAGTGGCATACCATTCCATGGATGTATCTATAGGGATATTTTAAAGATAAGCAGGAACCGAACGGTGGACTCACCCAAAGAGTGCAGCGATGGCTTTGCACGCGCAGTCATGGTCAGGTGCAGCTGGATGGTGGATGTCCGGGCGACTTACTGGGGTCCTCAGGGCGAATCCAACTTACCCAAGAGAAGTAGGAGAGGGCTTGAACTATACACGAAGCCGTCAAAAAGATCGCGAGTTTCATGTGTATGATGGTACCCACATAGATAACCAGGGAAGAAGTCTGTACCAGCTGAAAGTCAAATGGAGATTTCAGCGGTGAGTGCGAGGTGACTTACACCAGGTAAATGATCCAATGAAGGCGTACAAGAAGAATCTTTCGCGACTCAAGCCTCCTCGGGTTCCGATACCGGCATACTGAGTCGAATGGAGCGTGTTGAATAGCGCGCAATTGACAAGACTAAGGGGCCAAATCATGGAGGGTGGTGCCACAAGAAAACGTCGAGCAATGCCACCAATGGAGAAACCAATAAGTTGGGTCGACATCACGATAAACCATTGGTCTACAGCGCATCGGCGAGATGATGAAAACCAGGGTCAGACTCGACTTACAACTGAAATTATATATCTGGTTATAATAGACTCGTTGTACAGCGATGATGTCAGTGGCGTATGCAGATTGATACCCCACAGTAGCCTGACTCGAAGTGAGCTTCCAAAGGTAGTATGAAAAGGAAAATATGAAACCATTATCTGATTTCTAGTTTTTACCGCTAGCATGCTGTTACAAAAGATACCACTCACTGTGATCAAAACATGTTCCTTTACCGTGAATGGACCGGGATTCAAGCGAAAACCAAAGATCGTCCAATCGGGGACCCATGCCGCTGCGGCTCGACCAATGGGAAAAGAAAGTAGTTGTGCAACGATACCAGTGACTGTGACTGCAGGAAACCTGAAAAAGAAAAATTGATTGACTCCAGGAATGATCACCGCCCAGAGTATTCCTATAAACCATGCACGAAGTGTTGCAACAGGCATCTCTGGGTCATCGGTATTAGCAACAGCAGATCGAACCTCCGGGTAAGGACTGTCATCCTCCAAGGCGAGATGTCCTTTATCGAGGTTTGGATCTTCAAATTGGGCACCACTCAGATCCTGACTCAATGATCAGCCTGTATAGCCAGATTTCGAGTACTCAAGCTGACTGACAGCTATCACCGAATCTAGAACGTAGGATATCAAAAGTCGCAATTATCATGAGAGAACTATCAACCTAACCATCAATATTTTGAATGGCTGCCTCGTCATCATGTTTCTCGTAATCCTTGGACGTAGGTGACTCTTGGCGAAGGATTTGTTGTGGTTCTGCCATGATGGGGCACGTAGACAGTCTTCAACGGTAGATAGGCTACCTCTTATCTTATAAGACGGACTTTTGGTCACAAGAACACAATGGCGTGGATCTGCACATGTCGAAGATAGCAACGAAGGATTCTCACCGATGTTGAGGCATGTCAGGAATAAGTATGGACATGCCGGGGAAAGACGAATAGGGATGATAAGCGGCCGTGTGATAACAAAATTGTCTGTCCTGAAAAGGAATGAGAAAACCACAGAGAGCATCTCACGCGATTCGACAAAGTTGCAACAGCATGCGTCCACTGAGTAGCCACTGATTTCCCTTTGGTTCTATCGGGTGATTTTCGACTGGCTGTACGTCTCTGAAGATATTTTATTATTGGATAACGTCCCAGATGACTCAGTAGCCACTTGTAAAGCTAGAGTCCGTAAAGAATTTCGACTCATCGAGCTAGAACCTCCAAAAAGGGTAAGACCGATATTTTATACATACTTTAAGTCGTCGTAAAGTCGGGATTAATGGGAGGTGGGCAATGGCTCGACAGTTCTCTAGTTAGACAACATTTCAGGTGGGAAAAATCATTTGTAGCGTCCCTCGGGGCAATCTGTGGAAGACACGGGTAACCCAGTTCCGAGGAAGGGGTCGGAGCTACCTACTTCGAATCAACTTCGAGCTCATGTGTACTTACCGCGTGCAGTGGCTCCTGCTTCGTTGCCCAAATGACGTTTTGCTGTTTTTCTCGCCTAGAACGGACTTACTTCACTTGCCGGACCTCCCAAAAGCGATGTTGCTGGATGGGACAGTCACATCGAAATTGTCGCCGCCCTCCCTACTTATAGCTGTCTATCAATTTCGAAACGGCTGTAAGTGTGGGAAACAAAAAATTCTTTTTGACGTTCCGAAGGCGCCCACGGAAATTGTTTGTGAGAGGTAGGTGCGCAGAGAAAGGAAACTTCTGGCGTGGGAAACTTGCACATTGAGATAAGTAGTTGTAGTATTTTTCTTTTTACTTGTACCATGTTTTCCTTACGCAGCGTAGCCTTCGTGTTTTGTTCAAGTATTGTGTTTTTTTGTATGCTGCAAATACTCGCTTTCGACCGTCATGTTCGTCTTCGAACAATGCTCGCGACGTTGGCCAAATCCAGTACGGCTTCCAAGAATTCAGGGTATCAGAATAATACTCTTGGAATTGCCTCTAGGATCTACGTCCTGTCTCTTCCTGCTAGGACTGATCGACGCCGCGATATGGAACACCTACGGGAAACTCTGGGTCTTAAATGGACCTATATGGAAGCGATTGATTCACAAAACGCGATTGTCGAGAGGATCATGGACTCCGTTAGGCTCTTACGACAAATGCGTTCCTCCGATTCTGTCTTCAAGTGGCCTGATCAACAATTTTCTTCGAAAGAACGAATCGATGTCTGGGATCCTGCATTTCTTGCCCCTTTATCTGTTCACTCGAGCAAACCTTCTCAACCTCTTGTCTGTGCAACTCAGAACGATACAATTGTTCCGTACAATCCGAAACTTCCGGAGCACAAAATTCTTACTGGCGCACGCATTGCCTGTTGGTACTCCCACTTGTCTGTCATATACACAATTGCCAATGATTTTACACTTCGTCCCGATGATGCCGTAATTGTGCTTGAAGACGACGTGGACATGGAACAAGATATCCACCAGCGACTACGAAACGTATGGCCATTCCTCCCCACTGACTGGGACATTGTCTACCTAGGTGTGTCTGGTGCAGAAATTGTTGGCCATTCTTATAATATAAACGATATGAACGGATTTTTTAGGTCATTGTTGGTCGGATGAAGGTGCTAACAGGCCTCTGGATAACCACTCGAACTCGACGATATTCAATGCAACACAGTTTGACACCCACATCTATCCATCCAATCGTCCGTTGTGCACTCATGCTTATGCTCTGTCGCGATCTGGAGCGCGTCGCCTCCTTCTTCATCTACGGCATCCATTTTTTGCCTATTCTCGTTCTATCGACAAGGCTATCTCTTGGTTGATTGAGAGCAGTCGCCTCAAAAGTTTCTCAATCGTGCCGAGCATCGTCATTCAAAGAAGAGTAGGAGCAAGCGACATCATGTCTGGAAAAGGCAGTGGATGGAAGGCTGAGCTAATTAATGGCGTGTTTGGAACGATTTGAATCGTACGTTAGACCGTTTAAAGTCAGTAAGGAATGTAGAATCGAAGCAGTCATCTTGGAAGTCTGAATTTGATGAGAACTTGAAGTTCCATTGCTCACCTGAAGCTGGGCTTTGCTGCGATGTACGTCAAGTTCGAGTTATGTCTAAGTTTGAAGTACCTGTCTATTGCCGCTATTAAATTGAGCTTTGCACTGGAGAAAAATGGGTAAATTCGTAGTGAGACGTGTTATTCCAGTCCAAAAGTCTACTTTCACAGAATGGACTGTGAGGCCAAAGCGCCTCATGAATAATGCAACACGGAGACGGCAGCTGATTGGCAAGAGCGTGCGTCACGAAAGGCTACATCTCAATCGCATGTCTGGACGTGCACCCGATGGGAGGGGAGGAAGGGTTGGGTGTGCGGTTTGAAGAGATGCGTGAAGTGGGGGCGCGCATTATGGAAAGCTGGGCAGGTCACACAAAACTGGTGAGGCATCAGAGGCGTGTCGCAGGCGGCCAAAAAGGTACATAGGAGCTCACGCCCCAGCTGCCCCCAGCAACTTCAACCTCGTCTGTCGGGCTAATGGCCCAATCCCATGTTGAGGAGTCGTTGTCTGGGCTGTCTCTGGAACAACCTTGAAGTCATGGGGGGTAATTAATAATTTAAATTAACTGTACTCAGCTCAGAATACTGGCGCAGTTTGCTTTCACTGTAATCTCCATGTTACAATGTTACAATTTGGGATATCTACCCCCGCTAAACAAAAGCTAAGGACGGGTCAGTGATGAAGCGCCTCGGTATGTTACGTTGGGGTAGTGGCCCGAAACATTCAAATCATTGCTGAGTACTACACGGACTAAGTACTTACTATTTAGCTCAAACATAAGCAGCCTCGATCCGATCAATAGACTCGGACTTTGGTTAATCGACCCGGATTCATTTCAACTCTTATCATGTGAAACGAAAAACTCTTCATTTGTTGCGCTCGATGGCTTACCTTTTCCTTCTCAGCACGACGTCGTTCCGACAAGTTGACCCCCAGAATCGGCTGGGAAAGTGTCTAGCATGGAGAAATCATCGTCTGTGACCACGGCCACCAACAAAGTGCCACAGGCGCACAAAACACCTGGTTTCTTTTCATGGGTATTACCTGCCTTGAAAACACCACGCATTCTCAAGACGTGGATCCGGTGTTGTGTCGCGCTCGCGGCTGCATTGATTCTGATGGTCTGTCATCGCACTTTGGACAACATGGGTCAGGCTGGCTTTTTTGCAGCGTAAGCATCTTGGTAGCCGAGGCTCATCAGACTGACTGGACTAGATTTCTGCGAATAGTATCATCGCCGTCATGTTACCTCCGTCAATTGCCTTGTCTCTATACCTTCTTGCAGCAATCACATTGCTTCTGGGTGCGTAGCATTTTAACGGTTTTGTTATCCATCATTTATTATAGCAGGCATGTGTATGGGATGGGCGTGGGGAGTTGCGGCGATGGCAGCGGGATTATCAGTCAGAAGTCAGACACTTCTTGCACAGCAGCAGCAGAGGGCACAAGCTTCGTACGTGATTTCGTCCTGTCCCAATTCTCTATTAAGCAGTATAACAGTCTCGTCGACGGTATTCCTCAGGCTTTGCAGTTTCAGAAGTTCATCTTCGAAGGGTATTTCCTAGACCCAAGGTACGGCATACTCATTCTCGTCTGGTATGCAAAGTCATCGTTTCAACTATCAGGAGCTCGGCTGTCTTTGGCGCTTTCTTCTTTATCGGGACGTTCGCATTCGGTGTACTTAGGGCATATATTCCTAAATTTGCTCTCGTCAGTATCTTCGGCAGTATTGTTCTAGATATCGTAGGTCAAGATTCGCCACATCTGAATTATGCTAACATCTTGACGTAGATGTGCAGTTATGGCCCCTGTATGTTTTCTTGACCCTTGCCTTCTAATTTGAACTGACTTTGTTGCAGTATTTCCAACTTCTGAGTATACTTTTGCAAAAATTTTCATAATACCGACTAGTTATTACGTCGTCATCGCCATCGCCTCGCTCGTTTTGATATTTCCTGTTTCCTTGAACTACGTCTGGATGTGAGTCGCATGTTCATCATCATTCAGCGTACCTAAAACTTCATTCTACAGAACGTCTCTGCAGAATGATTTTCTCCAGGCAAGCTTGAAGTTTAATCTCAACTTTGCTTTTTCTTACCTTGAATACTTAGTCTCTGTCAAAAATTCTAGACTATCAAACGAAGGCACTCGAATCGACACCTTCTGATCACGCCACTTGGACAGAACTCACAAATTTGAGCCAAGCAATGCGTCAGAAGCTCCTCGCTAGTACTCAGGGGCTTCTTGGACAGATCGGCGTTGTAGATCTCGAAATTTCGGTTGGCCGCCTTGGCCCGCGAGATCTCAAGCGTATTAGCCAGGAGCTCAAGTCGATCGTGTTCCGTGCTTCGTGAGTTTGAATTTGATACTGTCTATTATTGGAACTCACGTTGTACATACAGCGCACTCTATTCCTTCCTGGAATTCGTTAATCGATCCAACACAGGCCGTGTCGCTGAAAACGAGGCTGAGCCCATTGCGGACGACAAGGCGGGATACTGGGACCGTTACACCATCCTTCAAAAAGAGATATGGCAACACGAAATAAAACACGGACACGATTTTGACTCCCTTATCCCCATTCTCGCAGAATCCTCTTCCGACCTTCGTGCTGCATGTTATGCTGCGATATCAGGACTAACTGGTTGGTTCCGTGACTGTAACAGCGGGCGCTGGACTGGGTTCTTCTCCAAATACAACAAGGTCAAGGGTGATCAACGCCATGCTGCGCTGGTGCAACGACTAGCAGAAGTGCAGAGAGAATTGGAACAGTATCGAGAGGTACACAGGATCAAAGTGTTTCAGCCCTTTGAAAAGTTCTTCGATCCTGTCACGGGACAGAGATTGAAGTCGGGTGATGGCTCAAATACCACTGAGATGTTCGCTGCAAGGTGGAAACATTACGAATCTTCCTCCGAGTTGTGCTTATCTCTCTTCAGATCGCTTTACATCTGTCTCGTATTCTCATTTTCCCTTGACGCCTTTGCTGAGCGTATCGCTAAATTTATGAGTATCATCATTGATCTCGACGGTAAGCGACCGAAGCCACGCATCTGGGCCCCCTCTGGTTTTGGAAAACTAGGAAGAAAGATAATGAGTAGACGAGATGTTGACCGTCAAGTTGTGCCATTGGCTATCGGGACATCTCATGACCCGACATCGTTCGGAAATCATAGGGAAGACACCAATGATGAGGATGATAATCAAGTCCAAGTGATTCCTGACTACAGATGCAGACGTCAGTCCTTTCAACTGGTGATGTTACCTTACAACTTTGTTTTGACTCTTGTCTTTTGTAGATAGGAATCCAGATGCGCTCCCTCCGACCTCAGCATTTGGACGCTTTTCCCTGATACTTGGGAAGATATTTAAATTTTTCAAGTCACCTGAAGGGATTTTTGGGCTGCGGCACGCTGTGGTATCTATTGCTTTATGGATTCCATCCGTGTGTTCCACGACGGCGTGGTTTTACTACGAAAATCGCGCGGTGTGGGGATTAATCATGGCGCAGGTGCGATAATCTCTCATGCTCAAGCCTTCAGGATATCATGCATGAATCTCACCCATTGATTTGTAGGCTGGTTTGGCTGTTTATGCTGGTGATCAAGTCTGTCCCCTTGATCTAGTCAATCTGCCTCGATATACTCAATGAGCCATAGATTGCAGGTTATGTCATCCGTGTCGCTGGTACCATAGCTGGGGCTCTTAGTATGTCTTGTTGAACCATCCTGATGTCGGTGTCAATTGATCTCACTCAGTTGGCATGGCCGCTTGGTACATCGGATCTGGGCATGGACCTGGAAACCCCTACGGAATTGTTGTCGCTACTGTGAGTTCTTCCAGAAAAAATTACGGAGACCAACTGATGTTTTTCTTCTAGACCGTCTGTTCCGCTCCTTTCTTTCTAGGGAGAATTGCTGCACCGCATCAGCAACTGGCGCTTTGGATCATGACAGGTGTTACAATTGTATTTGGTTCGTCACCCTAAATAATCTATCCGCACTACTAACAATAGTTATAGTGGTTGGTTATAGTTGGATCGACAAGCATTTTCCTGTACTTACTAGTGCTGGCGTGGGAGTTGCTATCGGTTGGAAGCGAGCGTAAGTGGGAGTGCTTGCTCAAATATCAAACTCAAGCTTAGTCCACCTGCAGACTTCTTGTTATTATCGGATTTACCGCTGGCGTATGTTTTGATCTGTACGCTCGATGAGTATTTGCTAAATCCCTCACAGTTCATCGTCATGTTATTCCCTCGGCCCACATCCTCGCGCACCTTGGTCCGCCGGACTCTGGCTGCGACGGCCGATGAACTTGGTCTCGTTCTGGCCGTCGAGGTAGAAGCCTTGCTTGCTGAGGAAGCTCGCGCTCGAGAAGGTCACTACGAGAAAGTCGCGTTTGTGGGAGCGGATTCTGGACAAAAAGTATCACCCAAAGAACAGCGTGTCCGTCGAATTGGTCAGAAGGCTCTTGACGTTGCCGTCAGTGACCCTGATTCTTATTCTTTGAGGGAGAGAGTATTTACATATGGTTAGACTCGTTTACAAGGGTTGGCCCCATCACTTCAAACAGCAAAGTTCGAACCCCAGCTCTCGTACGCGTCCACATTCTTATTTCACGATCGATTGCTCACAGTACTTCTGGTTTGCAGGGGAACATGGCCGCATGCCAAATACGCTGCTCTGCTTGACAAACAGACGAAGATTCTGTCCGCTCTCATGCTCTTTATAGGCGCATTTACACAATTGGATACAAGGTGGTGCAGCATCCTCGTCCATCAAGTAAGTATAGTGAATGCAAATCTGCTGAACTGTTGGTTTTTGACTACCCGGTATAGACTCCTTTTCTCAATCCCAATCTTGTAAGTAAGGATTCTGGAACCTTGTTGAATGACTTTGTTCAATATACTGCAACTCTTACAGATGTCGGACATATTCTCCAATATCTCTATTTTATCCTATGCATTGATGGGCGCGCGTCCTCTGCCACCCGGGCTTCCCAGATTGCGGGATCGCATAGTGTATCACGAACGCATGAACCCTGTATCGGGGAACCGTCGCCCTTCGTATGCAGGTATCAACAAACCGGATATCGATGACGTGGCAGACAAAATTGATGGGTCCAGCCTTGGATTTGTGGAGTTGTCGCTGGATGTCCTCAAAGTAAGCCATGAACCTCCGATTACCGTATTCATCTGATTCATGTCGCAGGATGGAGAATTACCTGCTCACGCGACTGCGTTAGTCGCCCTTTCATCGATTATCACTGTCAGTCTATTCTTGTTCTCTCGAAGTCCACAGCTGAACTTGCTCAATTCAGCTCGTTGATGAAATGACTGCAATCATTCGTGATCTTTGTGGAGAAATGACATTTCAAGGTTTTGTCGAATTCCAGCGAGATTTCCTAGGGAGAGAAGAGAAGGCGATCGGAGGTGGTTACAGCAGGTTGGGCTTGAGTTGATCAGCTTCCTGAAGATTTAATCGATTGCCCTATAATGTACGTGTAGATACCCATATAGTCGATATTTCCAGGAGTTCGATTCCTGGCGAGCTGGCCGATAGCCAACATCGAATGTCTTGGACGCGACATGGGAATGAATGAATGAATGAATAAAATTTAACCGCCGGCAAGCTACACTACTGAGCTAAGAAGCGGGGGTGACTCTCCCGTCACACCTAGTGGGTATAAGTCTAAGTTATTGTACGTGGTGAGTGTCGTCATCGTGCTCAATATTTTTGATCCATACATTGCCTCTCTGCGTCTGTGTCGGTCTGTTGGCAGTTGGGCTCGTCGTCGTGCGTGGGACGCGACATGGGAACGTCACACGTGATGGGAAACGTCTGTACTTGCGACCATATATGGTGTTTGGGCGAAGGGCTTAGGCAAAGTCAGCTGGATAAAAGGCCACAATGACCATGATCTCCCATTCTATTCCCTCGCGTATCCCTGTCTATCAACCTGACATTCATTTCCTTTTTTTTTTATTGCCTTGCCGCTAACTTGAACGATGCATATATCATATGCCACATGCAGTTACTTATGTCTTTCGGCGTGCGTACCGTATCTGGCGTACTCTCATATCCCGTGTACGTGGAAATTTCGACCGGTATCTGGCTTATCTAGATTTCTCTTTCCTTTTTCATTTCAATGATGATAGCTCTGCGAGTAAAATTCCGGACTCAGATACTTTTCTCTTCTTTGGTACTCTGGTCACATGGAATGTAAAAACAATATGCACCCGCATAATCGGCATTCGACAAGAACCTTTGCACGTATTTCGCCAGTTCGTCGAGGTTAGCGACCATCTTCATAATGTATATATTTCCTCCGATGTCGCAGGAATCCATTAGGATGAGAATTCTTCGCGTGGATTCACCTTTATTCAACCCAATCGCTTCCACCGTCTCTCGGTCTTAGAGCAGTACGCTGTCTGCACCACGCCAACACCTCTCCGCTGTCGTCCGCTGCCAAACTCTCAGCGGCACTCAGCAGCGGACCGGTGTGACCCGGCCAGGCGTGAGGGTGTCCCAAGACCCCTTGAGTACTCGTTGGGGTTACCTCCGCTAGGTGCCCTAGATGGTCATTAAGAGTTCATGTGCCTGTTTTCTATCTTGAGGTTCTCCGTCCATATAAGCCCTTACTAGGTCTCACTTCCCATTCATTCTGATCCCTCCTGTTTTTCTCCCTCCCCCTGTCAAAGCACCCTGAGACCTGTTGATGACTGCCCTGGCCGGAAACTTTACCCTCCGGCCTTGTGGGAGTCCTCGAAGAAGTTTGTTACGGTGCAAGGTTGTGTAACGAAGGACAATCACTTTCAAGACAATCCGGCAGTCTGACTACATTCCATGACGTGTGAGTTCTTATCATCGCTGTCTAAAGGTTCCAATGATCGTGCGTTAGGAACCACGCAAGCTATGAATATCCCATGAACCTGCGTATGACCCACTGGCTAACCGACAAAACATGTGGTCCTGTTCCCCTGCCCATGATCCAAATTATCAGAGATGGATGCGGCCATGGGATGTGAAGGTATAGTATATGCTGCAGCAGGTATTTTGCAAGTCTTTCTAGGTGTACCTATGATCATGACATCGTGTGGAAATTAGAGCTGGATGTATTTTGGACGCAGCCACTGCCGTTTACAATCGCCATCGATATCATCGATAGATTGTATACCCTGGGGTCACAGAGCCTATGGCAAGATCGAAGCATCCTGTATAACAAGCCGAGATCTCTCGGATCAAGATCCGCACTCCGCACCCTCCGCACCTATAAGTGTTTGTGTCAAAGTTCGTTCTTCATCTCTTCCTTGATAATCGCTCGTTATCATAACTTCATTATGGTGCGCGTCTACGTCCAGTCATACACAGCTCGTCGACCTCATGCTGTCTTCTATAGGGTGTAACAATCGATACCATTTCACCTGGCGATGGTGTTACCTTCCCTAAGAAGGGTGGTGAGTGATATCTGGTTGTGAGAGTGAACACTGCAGGCTCAGATCATTATCGATACAGACAAGGTGACCATTCACTACGTTGGTACGCTCGAAAATGGGACCAAGTTCGACTCGAGCAGAGATCGGTGAGCCATCGCGATCATCTGCACTATCGTGGCCATTCAACTCATAGTGTGCCTCTACGCAGTGGGTCACCGTTCGAGACGGAGATCGGCGTGGGGAAAGTCATCAAGGGCTGGGATGAGGGTTCGTTGATGTACTACATTTCTGAGTTCGGTCTATGTGCTCATCGATTTGATTAGGAGTGCCATCATTATCAATCGGTCAAAAAGCTGTTCTAACCGCCACACCTGATTATGTATGTCACTATCTTTATCGTTGTCTTCTTTAATATGCAATCCTGATACAGGCGTATGGCGCTCGCGGCTTTCCCCCGGTGATACCACCAAACTCGACTCTCAAGTTCGAAGTCGAGTTGTTGAAGATCAACTAGTCTATCTACTTGCATTCTTGTGTATACGTGTGTCCTTTGGGGCTTAGCTTTTTTTTGTCTTGACTTTCATTTGTGCTATTACAACCCGCAATATTGTATCTTTCGTGTACTCCCAACTCTAAGTTTATGATTGGTCTCCCCAGTCTCTGTAAAGAGATCACTTATCTGATCGCTAGTGACTCCGGTCTGACATCGACATTTTTTTCGTTCTAAAATAGGCTATGACGCCATCTCGATTGACGCGGTGATTTTGCGGTCTCGTCCTGCAGATCAAGAATAACTAAGGTGTTTATAGCTAAGGCTTCTTCTTACAGACATCTCATTTGATTACCTAGTCCTTACTAGAAGACTACGCATGTAGGTCATCGGATGAATAATTAGGCGTGAGGCCTGTACGTACACATAGGTACTGTGGGCCTTTGTCATAAGAACTGTCACGTTCAATTATCTCAATTCTTATCAATCTTCAAAATCAATGATCCGATGCGAACATCATCGCTAGTAATATGTATATACTTCCCCCCGAATACGGTCGATCGAGGGCTATCATCCCCTATCTTTCATATGCATTCATACCTGTAGAGCACTTTTTCCCAAGCCAAGCACACGATGCCTCAACGCCACACTAAAGTCCCACAATTTTGCTGCCTTTGCTTCATGGTAACTATCCTTGGAGCTCTTCGCCGGCATTAGTCCCTCGTAGTAGCTCGGCATGTCCTGCCCTCCATATGGCTCTTTAAGGCTAAGTTCAACTAAAATTTTACCTGCTGTACTCGAACGTCGCAGTTCGGGCATCGCATATTTCAGCAATGGCCGTAATGGATTCAGGACGTACTTTGTCCCCAAGCTCCATGTTCTAGGAACGTCACGGACAGTCGCTCGTGAATCAGTTATAGTGCCCGGATCCACTGCTAAAGCCTTTATGGCCCTCAGCTCTTGATAGGTCGAGTCCTGCAGACTCCTTAGCCATTGAACAGACTGGCAATCTTACAACACGAATTACCCGCTGCAATCGCCGGTTCAACTCGTAAATGAACATAACAACACACAACTTGGACACCCCATATCGCTGGAAACCCCTTCCAACCTCTTGTCC
>JABFYK010000191.1:0-22112 GCA_018849495.1 Termitomyces sp. T123_Mx157
GCGGAGAAGAGCAAGTAGTAATTTGAGAGAAAATAATAGTTGAAGATGATTTCGCTTGGCATATGTTGGATAGATCGCGTAAATTGCAAGATATACCACGAATCTCCTAAGTGTCTTGGGACTTCGTCAAGTTAGAGGTGGTCCCGAGTGCAGGCGGGAACCGGTCCGAATTGATATAAAGCCGAGGTAAACGCTACCATTTAGTAATTGCCAGTATGATTCTGGCACAGATGGAAACCAAGCCTTCGTGACAAGTTGACTGGAGAATAAGTACAAAGACATTATGATACAGGGTCGAACAACGAGAAAATATGATACAAAGGAACAACAATATATTATATAGGTAGGCAAGTGATGAGAGCAACCTCAGCCGATTACCCCTTCGATCCTTAGCTTCGTCACAGCATCGGATGAGAGCCCCAGGTTGCTCATCAGCACCTCGTCCGTATGGAAGCCAAGGTCTGGTCCTGCCCACTTTGGCTGTGGGTCAACGCCATCGAGGACAGGGAAGGTCCCTTGCATTTTCACGTTCCATCCCTTATCCTCACCGCCTACCCAGACGTCTCGCACAGCGCCCCGCGCCTTGATTTGCTCGCCTTCCACGACCTCTTTGACAGTCACTACCCGCCCCACTGGTACCCCGACCTTGTTCATGACCTCAATCACCTCATCAACAGTATGTTGCCGTGTCCAATTTGAAATGGCCTCTTCGATCTCAATCTGCCGCGCGACTCGATGATGGTTTTGTTCATACTTGGGCCCTGTAAGATCGGGTCGTTTGACGACCTCCATGAGGCGTCTATAGATCGAGTCACCATTGGCACCAATCACGATGTACGTCGGTACCAAGGGAGCAGATGGGTCAGGCAAGCACGGGTATGCGTTTGTTGGAACGATGCCAGTTACTGAGGAGCCTGATGGTCCGCGTGTCTGATGAAGGAGTTGAAACCAAATTTCAAGAGCAAGGATCAGTGTTACCTTGCCCTTACGATCATACTCCGGAATAATACCTTCCATAAGGTTGAGCATACTGGAGAGTCAGGTAAATTCGAGTAAAGTGTAAGTCAAGTCAAGATACACCTTTCGACGATGCTAACGTCGACCGTTGTACCCGCCTGAATCGATTTTCTTTGCCGTCCCAACAAAGCTAGTACCTATCGTGGGACATGAGGATTACAATGCACATGATAACACAAGCATACCGTGCCGAATGCTGCATGTAGGCCAGCGATCGAGTCTCCCAGGCTGATATTAGGTCTAACAGGGGGACCAGCCAGTCCCTGCGATTCTGGGTCGGGAAATCCATTAATATATCGAAAACCAGACTCTGCTTCGCACACAGAAGCATATCCGGGACGCGGGGCCCACGGACCCGTCTGCCCATAACCGCTCACACGAGTAAATATGAGTGACGGATTATGGAGGCGTAAGTCCGCTGGTCCGAGTCCCCATCTCTCGAGAGCTGATTATAAGATGACATCCGTGTGAGAATTTGCATGAGTTTTTGGCCAAGAACATACTGCCTGGCTTGAAGTTCTCAATGACGACGTCACTTTTGATGGCAAGTTGTTTGACGAGACTGCAACCAATTGTCATTCCTAGGATAGGCAAAAGGGGAGGAACGTACTCTCGACCTTTTGGTTTTCTCATATCTATCGCTATACTCTTCTTGTTCCGCGCTATACTCCTAAACCACGGACTAGTCCCATCTTCATCGAGCTCACGCCAGACACGCAACGGGTCACCAGTTCTAGGGGGCTCTACCTTGATGACCTCTGCACCAAATTGCCTGAGATAGTTCATTAGAAAAACAAGATTTTCAAATAACAGACACAGGGGCTTACCCGAGGAGCTGACCCGCAAAAGGACCCGCAATCAACTGACCCATCTCAAGCACACGAATTCCAGACAATGGAAGGTTCTGTGTTCCATCTGTCACAGTGGCGAATGTCTTACGAAGATGTCAGTATAACACAACACAATGATTATGTATGTAACTCACACGACGTGTGGCCTGAGAGACCGGGATGCGCACGCGAGCGAACGAGAAGAGAGGATTGAAGTCATGACTACTATGTAATAATAAGCTATGGATTAAACCAAAAACCTTTCTTCCAGGTTCCGATTCGATGTAGCTTTATAACTCGAAGTACGTCGTTAACTAGTCGAGATTGAGGACACACATCGGCCGAAAAGTGACGGGTCCTCGATTGGGCAGGCACTGTCGGCATTTTCGGGCCTAGCTCTGAACGTTATGAAAGGCAAAGGATAGACACAGACGTTGGTATCATCGTGCTTAATAGTCACAAACATATGTATTGAAACGACGACATAACTTCAACCTTTCTCCTAGCGGAACGAGAAGAATGACTCTCGGTTTAGAACGTTGAAAGCTGTGCCGACGTCGGAGTCCCAAATTGAAAAGGTCCTTTTCTTGAATTTATGCAGCACTCATAACATAGTCAATTCCCTGGACTAAATAAATATGTGTACGAGCTACGGTCCGTGCAATATGTGTATTTCTTCAAAAATCACGACTCCGGACTGCCGCATTGATCTCCTGTCGTCCGACTTGTGTCCAATTGGCTGGATCTGAACTTCTTTGTCAACTTGATGATTCGGACATTCGTCCCGATACCCACCAGTCCGGTTGCTCTGCTCTTCTCTGCTAGTGCAAATGACACACCACAAAACGTCGTCCCGGGTGGTTCAACGGAGTTTATCCATCATAACTGGCGCAAGCAATGAAATACCGACTGGCTCGGAGGTACTTGGGTCAAAGAGTGAGGAATCAAAGGGCAGTTATCTATTCATTCGGCTATGCAACATTTGCAAGCGTCTATCGAGTTCTATCAAGGGGTTTATTGTTTTTTGAAACGAACTGCGCCAGAATGGTTGTGCGTTTGTGGCTCTCTCCATATGTAGTCACCCCTCCTGACATGAGTGGTCATTTGCTAGTGACTCCTCAATCAACCTGTCCATCATTTGTTTCTAATTCTGAACGTGTCGCAAGTTCTGGCTTTGTTCCATTTAATTCGGCCCAGTGATGAATTCGGGTGTCATTTGTTATATTCTAAACTGTTAACTAAAATGCCACATCTGGTGACCTCAAGTGATCAAGAATCAAGTTCGAAGAATAAATCAGGATTAGTTCGAGGGAGGATACAATATAGATGCAGGTATGTATATCGATTCTGAATTCTGCAGATGCATGCGTCCCAGAGTCGGGCATAAATGACGCTCAGAGTCCTTAAGTTCAGGTCACAGTGACTGGTGTCTCGAATAACCAAGGTCTAGCATTTACGTTTCGTTCCAATTGCTTGTACCGAGCTGCGGATCTGCAATCTCCCTTGATTCTGTCAGTGGTGTGGATGAAACTTGTATCGAGACGAGTGTCAGGTAAGGTTATCTTATCAAGATGACCAGGCACCGGGTGTTGTCGTCTGTGTCCTATTTCTCTCTATATATCCTGAGTCATTATTCATCCTCTTACCATCTCTCAGGTTCTGGAAAGCTTTGTGGTGCACAATGGCTGTACCAGCCGTCGATATCTCTTCAACTCTCGGTCCTGTCGAGATTGGAGTCCTGGTCTCCATATTCCTGTTTGGAATAGTAACTGTCCAGACATTCACATACTACAAGTGAATTTTGATCTTTACATGCGGTTGACATGGTGATTCAGCTATGCAGCAGAAAGTTTTCTGACGATAGATGGTTACTGAAAGCTTTGGTAAGTCTCTCAATCCTTTTGTAATATTGAAATCTGAGGCACGCAAACAACAGGTTGGTGTCATATGGTGAGCACGAGAGAAATTCAAACTTCAATGCTCAAGATTCCAATACAGGATCTTGGAGTTTCTTCATGCAATTGCAATAACTCATTGGATTTACTATGTGAGTTGAAACGTTGTTGAGCACCCAATCGATTCCTTCTGATTTTGATACGCCAGTACTCTGTCATCAGATACGGAGACCCAAGGGCAGTTCTCGAGCTTACAACGACAGGGGATGTAGCTGTGCTCATTGCTGCACTTATCGGTCCTGCGGTTCAGGTAACTGTCGCTCAATATTGCAGTTCAAGAGTTATATCTCTAGCCATGCAGGGATTCTCAGCACATCGTATTTATATACTGTCTTCTCAATGGATTATTCCAGTCATTGCTTGGGTATTGTGCCTCCTTCGACTTACCAGTCTCTTGGCACTGGCGGTTATCTGCCATGGTACACTCGATCTTACGGCTAGCAAGGACGAGTGGCAATGGTTGTTCGTAATAACACTCATATTCTCAACATCAAACGACGTGTTGATCACGGTGTCCTTGTGTTATTACTTGTGGCGGCATCGCGGAACGACCCCCGCAAGGTATGCGAATAATTCTTCCTCAATATTTTTGCGATTTTAGCACTGAGTTGATGCGTTTAGGACGAAGACGATCATTGACAAGCTCGTTCTATGGACTATTCGTGAGTGAAGAGAGATATGTGAACATAGGAAAGTCTGAGTTGTTCTGAAGAGACGGGTTTATTAACAAGGTATAAATGACAATTCTGCCACGTTGTTATAATATCCTTGTTGATGATAAGTTAGCTGCGGGACAGCAATCCAGCTGGTCTTGGTGAGGAAGTCACATGCGTCCACTAGTACTACTAATTCTTTAAAGTTCCTCGTGCTAAATAACTATGGTTGGCTGGCAATCTTCTTGATAATACCTCGTCGTGAGTTTATATGGCCATGTGAATAACCTTTGCTCCGGAGATCTGACTATCTCAAAGTATTTTCCAACTCGCTTCTGGCGTCGTGCGTATTTTTAATCAATGATTGCCACTAATTTCATCGCTGCCACAAATAGTCTCAACGCTCGTGCCGATTTTCGTAGTATCAATGAGGCAAGTGCTTTCAACGTCGATCCAAACTTGAACTTCGATTTGCAGTCGACGGTGGGTATCCTATATACTTGCTTCAAAATCCGAGGCCTCGTCTCATCTCGCTTTCTAATTAGCGGCAAACTCAGATAAATATCGCTGTGACAAGTATTAGAGAGCAGCGTCACGCCGATGTCGAGTTAGGCAAGCCCCATGGGCGGATTTTGGGTTGATAGAGGCACCCCTCACGTGACAAAGCGAGGAGTAGTAGGTATTTATTTGGCGTAATGTATTATAGATCTCCCCCTCGAAGTCTGCAATGATTCTCGATCATCAGCCATTAATGGTGCATCGTCTCCCAAAGTGTTGCTGGACTCCGTAAGAGTGCGATGGTGTTCAATAGTTTTCGATCAGATGAACTGGATGTAAATGTAATTCTCTGGAACCACATTGTAAGCTTAACCCCTCTCTAGGGAGGATGAAATTCATCGGATGTATCTTGGGGGTCTTCAAGGCCAGTACGTCCATCGCCCGGTTCGGACGTCAAAGAGTAGGTTCTGCCGCCTTGCGGGGCATGTAAGGAATTTTGCCTTAGTTCTAAGTCCTACTAGCAATCAAATATATCGACAGTCGGTTGAGGGCTGCATCCTTTACTGTTCACGGCTGTCGTGCACGGCTACCATTGCCCTAGGCAGCATTCAAGCTGGTGTGGTTGAGAGACATTTAAGCACATTATTCACCATGCATTAATGGGGTAGTGGTAACCTGGGTCGTTGCCATGACGAATCCTGGTTGTGATTCGACCCGCCGGGGGTTCGATTCCCCCTTAATGCATATCGCCTCCGCGGTTTTTCTTTCTCTCCATTGTTTTTACTCAATTTGCAACAACCACGTTTCTGCTAGGGTAATACGAGGTAATGTGCTACAGACACTTGCTTTGTCTTTGGAAAGGTGTTTAATCGAGTCTCCCAGTTGTATTCTGCGTAGTGTGGGAGTGAGACTCTTGTCTGTCGGTTTTGCTACCATCCTGAATTGATGTCAGGTCAGATCATAGAAGTTGTTATGCAGTCTATTTAACTGTGTGATGAGTAAAAGCATACATATTGGGATGTCAGATAGAAAAACTTGGAAGCACCACATTCACGAAAGATCCATCGGCCCCTCTCCCTCTGCCGGAAAACATAACTCCGCCTCCTCCGTCGCCGCCTCTATATCATCTTCATTCCAATCACTCGTCGTCTCCCACTCATTCTCAAACTCGATATCAATCATCAACTCCTGCGCTCCGTCGCCGGTGTTCGTGAGCGGCATGAACGAAGCTAGTGGCGGTTGCTGATATGAAGAAGGATTATGTGTTATTGATTGTACCCAACGTCGTTCCCGAAGGCGTTTATGTCGTTCTCGATCCTCTTCGATGCGTTTGAAAACTTCGTTACGGGGCAGCGGGGCATGATGGTGGTGGTGGGAAGAAGATGCGCAAGAGCCGATGGCCGTTTGTCGGTCGTTGAGTGATGTGAGGACGTCGTCAACTGTTTGGGGGTCGATGACTCGTTTACTTCGCCAACTTTGTAATATCTAAGAGGAAATTTGGGATATGTTGGAGAGAAGTTGGAGAAAAATCCTACTTGTCTCGTGCTGACGAGATTAGGAAGTCCTTGGCGGCCTTTAGGTACAACATTCTCGACGATTTTCCCCAGATCACGGGCGACGAAGTTCACGTAGAGATTGGAATCTCTGTCTTGGCCCTTTGCATGCGACTTGACAAGAAGACACGTCTCACAAAGGCTATCGAGAAAATAGAGAATATTAATCCGTGAGTTCACCGAGCCCTAGAACTTCGTCAGGCATTGTTTTTTTAACAAGATAAGTGGTATACTTTCTGACACTCTTCGACAATACAGTCCCATAGATCTTCGCCACACCCGGAGAAATATTTGACGGCGAAACCGACTACTTTTTGTATTGACTGTTGGGATCTGCGCTACTCACGTCTTAGCGAAAATCATGGATTATGAGCTATTTACTGACGCGTTCAGTCGTCTCAGTACAGCAAGGAATTGCATCCTTACTTCAAAAGGGTCCATAATAAGGTTTTGAAACTAGAACGAGTAATGGAAATAGGATCAACTTTGAAGTTACCCAATAAGCAGGTCTCCCACGGTCAATAACGCTAACTCCCACGAACATTGAATGAAAAATTATTGACTTCTGAATTGTCTTTCCATTCTATCCACGGTTTCTTTTTTTAGCGCGTTCTTCAAATCTGTTTAAAAGAGCGACTTTTGCGAAGCTCAGGAAGCAGGAGAAGTCAACTGAGCCCTTGAGCGAGGCAGCGATCCAATCGTGGAGATCCTCAACAGTCATGGACGATCCAGATGCATCGACAAGTGGCTTTTCGTGGCAGCGAGATCGAGTGATGGATGATTGGCAGAAATCGTTGGAGTATATCCAGGACATTCTACTGAGAACAAAAGCAAAAGAAAGGGCGCGGTTTTTGCTGGATGAACTGTTGTCGCTGGCGAAGCATGCAGGTTCGTCATTTTCTTTTACCCTACATAACTCTCAGTGACGAGCAGATCATTCAAGACCTTTCGCTATCGCAAATTATGGACATATTCAAGCTACTGACTCTGACTTACCCCCGATATTCTGATAACGCGTCGCGAGATGCAGTGGAAGCAGTGGGCATGGAATTGATTAGGAGGGACGAACTACGAGGGCTGCCGAACGGTACACCGAATGAGGTCAAGCTGGGCGTGACGGAACAGATTCTTGGTTGGATGTCCAACGAAGTTGCTCGCCTCGTAAAACGCGGTTCTCCGAGGTCAGACCCAAGCTTTGTCCTCCTGACAATTGCGCATTCAATTTCTATTCCTTGTTCTTCTAGCTCGTACGCGTCTTCGGACCTGTTTGTACTGTTGAGTTGGTCGTGCGGAATATACACTACCTGCGTCAGCACAAGTCCTGAATTTTCGTCGACAAACGTCTGGCGCGTGCTTGTGGGTTCGATGGCAACTTTGCTGGACATGATCAACGCCTCAGTGAAGGCAAAAGAATCTTTATTACACGGTGCTTTGATACGTGTCAGGCGTGCCCTGCGCTCGGTAAGAGAAGTTCGACGTGTGTTTTCCGTTGGAGATCTTGACGATCTGAGCAGGCCGGGGAGAGAATACCGACTTTAATTCGAACCTTGTTAATCATCTCAAGATCCAGCCAGTCCCCACTAAGAATGACGCTGCTGCTCGGTGTCTCTGTCAGTGTTCTTGTGCGACTGAAAAACGTCAATACCAAGCCGTCCTCGCGACTTTCTCAAGAACTCAAAGTACGATACCTTCTTCACTTGGACATTCGTCTACTCAACTTCTCTAGGATGAGATTATCGTCTCTTACTCAACTTATGTCTTAATGTCCAAAGTTGTCGTTCCGCCCTACATCTCTGTACGTATGGATTATAACAACTCTGACATGGTCCTGACGAAATTAGAACGCATATAATGATTTCATCAATAACTTCGTATCGGAGCAAGATTTGTTGCAGACAATACTCCCTACGATCGAGAAAGCACTCTTACGATCTGCAGAAATTTCTTTGCCTGGTTCGTTGACTCCTTCATTCAAAACTGACTACTGACTCGAATGTTAGTTATCTCCAGCTTCATCTCGGCCTATACTCACCATCTCACCACAGACGCCTTCCGCCGCATTCTCACCCAGACCCTCAACAGCGCCAAATCCAGCAACCCCCTGACCCGCGCTAGCGCCATAGAACTGTTCAAAACATTCCTCCCTGCTAATGCCCCCTCGGATTCCACTTCTTACGCACTCGCCGAACTCCTTGCCCTTCCAAAGACCGGCAAGACCACAGGGCCGGATCATCGTGTCGCCCTATACACAATGCTCGCACATCTCGCCCCTTCTTCCAGTATTTCCGCCTCACTTATCCAGACTACGACTCCGCTTCTTGCAAAGGAGGTTCATGAAGGAGCTACAGCTGTCCTTGCAGGTGCTCTTGCTCCTCATATCATCTTCATCCTAAAGTCTCCTATGTCTGAGGCCCTTACACCTGAGACGACGGCTCTCATCGCCAAGGAGATGGGCAACGTGAAGCCGGGGGTGCGCCGTGCGTTCTGTGGACTTGCAGGTATGATCCTTGTTGGCGGGCTCGATTTCGGCGAGGATCAGGCCTTGTGTTTTGCAAAAGCGATGGTGCCGGCGCTAGAGGGAAGCTTAAAGACCGTCGCTGCGAATCCGTTGAATACCAGTGCGGGGCCTCTAGAGGCTTACATTGCGACAGCGGTGCTGTTGGGTCCGCTTGCGAAGACCGGAAAGTTCAGTATGTTGCTATTATGCGTGTTGTTCTGGCATAAATAACACTTGCTTTAGATGATGTTATTTCGAAAAATGTGGCGTTGACGTCGATCGCGTCTGGTTCGACGAAACCTTCTTTCCTTTTCTGGGACAAAATGTATCAAAAGCTGAGTGATCCCATGGACGAGAAGTGGCTTTTGCGAGCGTGGGAGGCGTCTCTGTTTTACTATAAAAACGAGTTTGCAAAAAATGAAAATCTTCGGTATGTTCTTCGGTTCGCTACACTTGCTCCAACAGCCAACTAATTTGAACTTTTAGAACGCAGCTAGGCCTTGTCCTCATACATCTCTCCCTCGAAGGATCTACATCTGAGATCCGACGAGAGGTCAACGTTGTCGTCGAACGGAGTATGGCAACACTTCCTGAGCTCATGAATTGTATCCTTCGTGACGGCCTGACTGCCTTCCTTGCGCGCGGACCGCCGGTTTCAAAATCAACCTCTACGAATGAGACCTCTGCTTCGTGGAACAAGCATTCACGGCTCTCGAAATTGTTGCTTAGTTCTGTATCCTTTGCGGAGGGCACACAGCCGAATGTCAGGGAAGATATTGTCATCCATTCCATCCTTCTTGGTCACCACCACCTCATATGTATGGTCTGTGACTTCTCTATGTCCGTACTTACTAATTTCTATTTTCAGGTGGAAATTCTCGACAGACATGGATCGATCTGTGCCAGCGAGCACATACGGATCCACATGAGGTGATCACCAAACATCTAGACAAGCTTCTCGATCTCATTCTGAGTGGGTCGACTGCAGATGCTAGGGTAATGCATTGTTATTACGTCAATAACTGGCAGTTACTGAAGACTGCATCTATAGTTCGGCTTCGCAGATGCCAGCTACAGCGCCGTCAGCACCTTGGCGTTCGTCGCCCCGGAGGAGACGCTTCCACGTATAATAGACCAGTTACGCGAAGATATCAACCCGGTAGTCGTTAACGCTTTGACCGAATCCGACTTCGGAATATGGTTAACACCTGAGGGGACGACCTATGTTGATGGTCAGCCATTCTTTTTTACGTCTTTAACTTTCCACCTCACGCGACGCTTTGACCTAGTGCTTGCCTCGAAAGGTGAAGCGAAAGTTTCCACCAAGGGTAAGGATGCCGAACTAGCGAAGTGGGATGAAGAGATCCGAAAGAATATTGCTTCCAAGAAGGCAGCAGCTTCACAAACATTGACGAAGAAACAACAGGCCCTTGTTAGTGCACAGCTCGAGGAGGAAGCAAGAGTTCGGCAGCATGTTGCTGATATTCAAGCAAGGCTTTACCGCGGCCTTCGGTTCGTACAGAGTCTTGCTAGCTCAGGCGTCAAACAATTCCGAGATAACATCTCCTCGGTTGCTTCCCTGATCTTGGAGGGCGCGCTGGGTCGTGGTTCGGCCTTGGTTGGAGGGGCGGCTTTCGAGACTTACCTGGTATGTTTCTGCTGATTGACGTTTACGTCGACATCTCAATTTTCGATTCAGGACTTGGCCAAGTGCACCTCTGAGAGACTTGATACCTTCCGCAAGTGGGTTGGTGTGGCGAGCCTTCGCAGCCTAGAGATCGAGGCCGTCCCCGAAGAACTACAGAGCGAGCCCTTGAATTGTGAGTATTCTTTTTCTTAATGTCATAGTAATGGCTAAACCCGGACATTGTATAGACTTGGTCATTCGTGTCCTCTTACGACTCCAAACACTCTCGGAGCAGGCGCCATTAGATGCTTCGACATTCTCGTACGCATACCCTTTGTTGGGGCAGGTGTTGCTTCAGGGTGGTATCTCGGCGGAAGAAGAAGAAGACGCACTCGAACAAGTTGCTCTTGCTCTTGCCATCATTAGATCCCATAGCGGCGAATGTTTGTCATGTTTTCTTCGCTTTCGAGTGATTCTGACTTAGTTTGAACGACCAGTTGCGAATCCTGCGTTTCCTCGCATACAGACGATGGAAAAGCTTCTCCACGTGATCAGACAACAGCCGAAGCTCAGCAAAGATGCTTCATCCGCTCTGGTAGAACTAGGAGAAGCTATACGGGCTACCGCTTCACTAAGAGAAATATCTGTCCTCCTACGGGGAACACTTATGCAAGAGGTATACGTTCGTAATTCTTGTCTTCAGACTCTTCAAGTACGTCCTTGTTTTTGAGACCTTACAACATTACTGAAATATGGATAGCCCTTTGATTTGACAGACCTCGACTGGTCCCCCGAGCTTTTGTTAGCCTGTCATGACGAGGATGAACAAAATGCGAGATTGGCTCGCCATCTGTGGGAGGACAATGCTTTAGATGTTCCAGAGCATTTCCTTGATACTTTGCTCGATTATCTCGGTAGGTGCCATGCTGATACACTTCACCTGCCTACTTCACCTTTTGAACAGAGCACAATAATGGCTACGTTCGCTCTAGTGCTGCTTCTGCTATCACCGAGGGTGCCGAAAACTGGCCCCAAGCGATCCAAAAAGTCATCCAGGTGTTGCAAGATTTCTACAGGGAAAAGGTTAGCCAATCTTATGCTTGAACCTGTTCCGTCTATGTGCGCTAACGAAGACTGAAGGCTAAGATACTGGCCCCAGAGTATGATGAATATGTATGCCCATTTGAGCCATCGAAGCCTTGTCCGGAGACTCACGATCTTACCAGGGGATGGTCATTGCTCAAAGCCTTGATCGAGCCGATCCCTGGCCAGCTAGACTCGCAATTGCGCAAACCTTCGAGCAGCTTTCGCCCATGTTGACGCCGGCTGAAATCGAGCCTTTTTTCCATTTTTTGATCAGAGATCAAGCTCTAGGCGATCGCGTTGCCGAGGTTCGTCGTGGAATGCTCAACGCTGGCACCATTGCTATCGACTGCCATGGTGCTGAACGGCTGGCGGCACTTATATCTCTATTCGAAAACCACCTCGCGCAGCCTAGTCCTGTAACAGAGACCAACGATCAAATAAAGGAAGCGATTATTATTCTTTTCGGTCGTCTCGCACGGCATTTGGACTCCAGTGATCCGCGCATACCGACGATCGTAAACCGACTTGTCGAAGCCCTCAAAACTCCCGCAGAGCAAGTGCAAATTGCAGTATCAGATTGTCTTTCGCCTCTAGTTCAATTGATGCGACCAAGGCTTGCGTCGTTGGTTGATGATCTGATGGATGACTTATTCAACTCTCCCAAATATGCTACTCGTCGTGGGGCAGCGTATGGTCTCGCTGGTGTTCTCAAAGGCACTGGGATTGGCGGTATGAAGGAGTTCGATGTGATATCCCGGTTACGCGCTGCAACTGAAGACAAGAAGCGGTACGAACCTCGTCAAGGCGTCATGTTTGCTTTTGAAACACTCTCCAATACTCTGGGGCGACTTTTCGAGCCCTATATCACCTACGTACTTCCTTTGCTCCTCTCCTTGTTTGGTGACAGCGCTACCGACGTTCGAGAAGCTACCCAAGACGCCGCACGAGCAATCATGGGAAATCTTTCAGGTTACGGAGTCAAACTCATCCTGCCATCTCTGCTAGAGGGCCTAGATGAAAAGCAATGGCGCACGAAGAAAGGATCAATTGAGCTGTTAGGGATGATGGCGTATTGTTCCCCCCGTCAACTCTCTGTTTCCTTACCTATTGTCATACCCCGCCTAACTGGAGTTCTCACCGATTCTCATGCTCAGGTTCGGACAGCCGCCAACAAAAGCCTGAAACAATTTGGTGAGGTTATTAGTAATCCCGAGATTCAGTCACTAGTACCGGTCCTTCTCAAAGCGTTGGTGGATCCCGCAAAGACACCGAATGCTCTGTCTTCCCTTCTGAAGACGTCGTTCATGCACTACATCGACCATTCATCTTTGGCATTGGTAGGTTTCTTTTCTTGCCTCAACGTTTACTCAAACCTCGTTCAATTCAGGTCGTTCCGATCATTGAGCGTGGCTTACGAGAACGTGGCTCTGACACTAAAAAGAAAGCTGCGCAGATTGTGGGCAACTTGGCCTCACTCACGGACTCAAAAGATTTTGTGCCTTATCTATCTGAGCTTTTGCCAATGGTGCATGTTGTTCTTGTTGACCCTGTTCCAGAAGCTCGTGCTACGGCTGCCAAAGCATTGGGTACCTTGGTAGAGCGTCTGGGAGAAGTTCATTTCCCTGATCTTGTGCCCAATCTTCTGCGGACGCTCAAGACCGATACGTCTGGTGTCGATCGCCAAGGCGCAGCCCAAGGTCTTAGTGAAGTTTTGGCTGGCCTTGGGATGGAACGTCTCGAGGGTCTCCTTCCGGATATCATCACCAATGCCCAATCGCCCCGCCCAACAGTTCGAGAAGGGTTTATGTCCCTACTCGTGTTCTTACCTGCAACATTTGGCACGCGCTTCCAGCCTCATCTTCCAAAGATCATTTCCCCAATTCTCAGTGGTCTATCTGATACTGAAGAATATGTGAGGGAGGCCGCTATGCGTGCTGGAAGAATGGTCGTTAACAATTACTCGACTAAAGCCATTGATCTACTCCTACCAGAGCTCGAACAAGGCATGTTTGATCCTGGTTGGCGTATCCGCGTAAGTTTTGTCCATTTGAATGGAATGTTATTAGACTTAGAGCGCCTTTACCTTCACAGCAATCATCTGTCACCCTCGTCGGCGAGCTCCTCTTCAAGGTATCGGGCATCTCCGGCAAAACTTCTGAGATTGACGAAGAAGATGTCGTGGAAGCTACAACTGCTGAAACTTCACGTCGTGCTCTCGGTGAAATTCTTGGTCCAGAGCGTCGTGATCGCATCCTCGCTGCGTTGTACATTGTTCGCCAAGATGGTGTCCTTGTGGTTCGCCAAACTTCTACTCAGATTTGGCAGGCCCTTGTCCATAACACGCCTCGCACTGGTATGAATACATCTTTATCTTGAATATGACTCTAATGATCCAATAGTTCGCGAACTACTTCCCGAACTTCTTACCCAGCTTGTGTTGTTGATCTCCAGTGACGAAGCCGACCAAGAAGAGGTGCGACTTTTCTTATCTGCTGTGGTTGTGCTTAAAAATACAATATTAACAGATTGCGGTCCGCACCACGACTGAAATTAGCCGCAAGTTCGGCGAGAAGATATTGGCTGTTATCATCTCAATTCTGCAGGAAAAATCCACCTCCCCGGATTCTCGCACACGAGAAGGTGTTTGCCTGATGTTGAGCGAGATAATGTGAGTGCTTACAGCCACACTAATTTCTACTGTTGACCTGCATATGACAGGGAGAGCACAACTGAATCACAGCGTGAAGGACACGAAGACGAGATCATCTCCATTGTTCGTGTGTCGCTGGTCGATGATGAGGCAAATGTTCGGTCGGCGGCTGCAAAGGCATTTGATGTTCTGCAAGAGCATCTTGGAGCAACGGCCATTGACCAAACCATTCCAACTCTCCTGGAGGCCCTTCGTCAACCTGGGAAGGGGTCAGGTACTGCTCTTCAAGCTCTCCGCGAAGTTATGAGTGTTCGTGACTGCTATTTCAGCATGTACAATTCCTGACTGGCTTCCAACAGGTCCGAGCTTCTACAGTATTCCCAGTCCTCATTCCTACTCTAACGGCGCTCCCAATGAGCGTCTTCAACGTTCGTGCTCTAGCATCCTTAGTGACTGTTGCAGGAAATGCCTTGAGTCGACGGTTGACTGCTATTCTGAATCCCCTCGTCAAAACACGGGAAGATGACAAGAATGAAGAGCTGCAAGAGGCTCTGGACGAGACTCTGCGCTCCCTTCTCGCTTCTATTTCCGATCCTGAAGGTCTGAACACCCTTATGCTCACTCTTCTCGGATGGTACGTTTTCTGGAAGGCGTTCAAGTTGATCCTTCTCATTTTGTCTCGCCCTGTAGGATCAAAAACGAATCTCCAAAACGGCGTGTCAGCGGCTGCAAGTTTTTCGCTGCCTTCTGTGAAGTATCTGAGCTAGACTCCTCGCTATATCGTGTCGACTGGGTTCGGCAACTCGTCTCATCTCTCGAAGACCCACAACTTGAAGTTCACACCGCCGCTTTGGAAGCCTTTGATATCTTCGTCAAATCTGTTCCCAAAGACGAGCTCGAGCCTCTTGTTGTGACTCTACGTCGCAGTATTGAATCGACCGGTGGACCTGGGCAGACTGTGCCAGGCTTCAGCCTCCCCAAAGGCGTTGCCCCCACGGTGCCCATTATCATTGCAGGTCTTACTACAGGCAGTAATGAACAACGTGAGCAGGCTGCTTATGCTATTGGCGATCTCGTTGAGCGCACGGAGGAGAGCGCGATCAAGCCCTTCGTGGTGCCATTTACCGGACCTCTCATTCGCGTTGCAACCCAAGCGACAACGTACCCTCCCGCTGTCAAGACGGCCATCCTCAGCGCACTGGCAACGATGTTGAGGTGTATCCCCGCATTTGTAAAGCCATTCTTCCCGCAACTTCAGCGGACATTCGTTAAAAGCGCGAGCGACCCGGCGAGCGTTGTGGTGCGGAACAAGGCAGCAGAAGCTCTAGGTGGCTTGATGAGGCACCAGCCGCGAGTGGACCCTGTTATTACGGAGCTGATCACGGGCGTGAAGGGTAATGATGACGCGATTGCGAGTAGTCTCGTGCGTGCACTTGCTACTGTGGTGAGGAGTGCCTCAAAGAACATCGGAGAAAAAGCTCGGGAGTCATGTGTCGAACTGATCATGGATGCATTCAAAGAGATACATGGAGGTAAGCCATTGTCGTGCGTGATTAAAAAACTTCCCTGCTGAAGACTTTGTCAGAAACCTACACACAAGCCATTGGAGAACTTGCGTCCTCGCTGTCAGATTCTCCTGAGTTGTTGCGACCGATGGTGATGTAAGCAATGCATTTTTCCCTCCGGTATTCCAACTAATTATGAAAACGACGTAGGTCACACCTTGTCGCGGGCACACCACAAACTATGTTAGGGGCACACATCATCCTCGCAGTCTTGACGCCAGACGAAGAAGCTGATGATGTTCAGCCAAACATCTTCCAGAAGCTTTCTTTGCTTAGGAATGTCGCCCAGAAGGTCCTACAATCAATTGGCGACGAAAAACCGGTTATTGCACGTCCATCTCGCGAGGCACGAGACCTTCTTAAGGAGCTGGAAGACCAAAGTCTGGACGGTCTTTTCTGATATAAAGTTCAAAAGCTGTTTATCTGCTGTTATTGTCATTAGCCTTGCATATTATTCTACATGCTGCTGTAATCTCATCTATGGGCTTAGAGATATCCACCAGAAAAGATCCAGCACCCATGCGGCCTCGAACGCACCTGACTGTCACGATATTACTGGCTACTTAGCCAGCCTTTACCAAGGCGTGCTTCCAGGTTGAAGGGGAATATTGTTAGGTTAGAATATATTCTAAGTATTAGAATAGGTATATTGATCCAAGCTCGAGAATCCCAAAGACCTGAAAATGATGACACATACCTTTTCTTTCTGTTTGGTGGCCTTCGAGCGTCTTCTCTCTCTCGTGGGCCCATCTAGTTGACTGTGGATATCTGGAACGGAGAGCATCGAGAGTGCAGGGACGGGAACAGCTGGGTGTGTCGATGCCATACGAGAGACTCGGTTTTTTATAATCCAAATTGCTGGTCGTCCCCTCCCATTGATATTGCCCCTTCTGTGAATCTGCAACATGCTTGCACCGCTCAACTTCATCGACATTGTGTTCTTGAAGGAATGGTGAAGAGAATAATGTGATGATTTTGCCGAGTCGGCAGTTGCCTTGGACATTGAGGTATCAGCGTATGCCCATCTTCTCTCCTTTCCCCTCTTTAGTAAAAAGCGCGTCCAATCCACAGCATCCCTGATCCAGCTACTAATAGTAATTAAAGTTTCAATGGGCTTTATTCTATGTCAATATGGTCGCAGTATTCATGGTATTGTCTGCGTGGGGTACACAAGCACATCCCCTGCTTATCTTCGTGCATATGCTTCACCGACCCAACACTGTTCTGATCTGAAGCTCTTAGCCTCCTCTTGCCAAACCGTGTTTCATAGACGGTACAACCGGCGTAAACGACATGCTCCGCCTCTGCAGGACGTGGGCGTCAATATGCTTGATGCAGGCTGAGGTGGTGTTTTGAATTGTGTTCCTGTTTGTGCTGATAGGCAAGGTTTCGGAGCCGAGAGAAACTGCAAGCAAGGAGGAAGACCGAGTATCGAAGGAAAACTTATGATTATCAAGAGGAAAATAGAAATAGAAGCGATAGGATTTGGTAGAGATCTAGGAGGATTTTTTTTATAGGTTGGTCAGAAAATACGAATTATCTCACATGGTGTGAAGCACTATCTTTGGGATGGTGAGAGCACAACGGATGACTTTGATTACTAGAAGGGTGTTAATTTGTTCTCGCTCCTCGGGTTTCCAGAAGATGGAGAAAACTGGCAGCGTGTAGATTTGGAGACCCGATGCAAATATTGTACTAAGTGGTAGTTAAGCTTTTCTTTTCAAACTGTAAGTTAGACTCACCGCGAACCACCTGGCTTGCAGCTGAACGTTTGAATGCTACTACATCAAAGTTAAACGTTAATCGATTGATCAACAATCATTAACTGGCAATATCTGCATCATCACGTCGTGTCGTCTAGTTTTGAAAATATCATGTGGATTCCTTCAACTTAGTGTATTGCTTGCCTCAGCTAGCTGCATATAAGTAATATGTAAGGCCCTGAAAGCTTTAAAGGAAGCCGTGACGGATTTGTTGGACGTGATGGACAGTATTTTTTCTGGAGTTTTGTATGAAGAGTGGCAATGCTACTTATGTAACTCTGCCAACAACCCTCGGCTTCGTAGACCTCGGGATTACAGAAGTCATTCCCATTGGGCCAAGAAACTTCCACTCAGTACACTTCGGGAAATCTTGCAGAATTCTGAAGTGAGTAGTTACTGTGACACCGCCACACGTTTACATATTTGTGACAGTCAAAATGTGCGACACCGCCACCATGTGACGTTTTTATTTCTTATCATTGTATCAACTATCTGAGCGTTCGATTTAAGTGCGTCGACGCTTGCGATCCCACTTGAACCACCAACAATTAACCCCTTTGTCTTGTGTACAATCTATTATTTGATAGCTTTGCCAACACTGCTAGCCTCACTTGCCGGATCACACTTACCTTTGATCTTGTTTTGCAACGAAGATTTCTCCAGTAATCTGAAGTCTTCGGATCTTGCTGTTATATTCTGACAAAGATGCTACAATACGATAACATTCTTTCCAAACTGGAATCTTTGTCCTCCTGGTCTCCACAAAAAGAAGCTGTAAGTTCATCTATACTAGTCTCTCTGAGGCTCATTCTTGTATTAAAAATCTGGAAAGACTTTGTTAGAGCCATATACCTATATTACTTCGAATCCAGGCAAGGATATCCGTGGCCGACTCATCGAGGCATTCAATCTCTGGCTCGAAGTCCCTGCCCCGAAGCTCGCCGTCATCTCGCGTCTGGTGAGCATGTTGCACTCAGCAAGTTTGTTGTGCGTGGTCTTCTCTATCTATGATTTTGTATCAGCAAATCTTACATATGCCATTCAACAGAGTAGATGACATTGAGGACAATTCGCAACTCCGGAGAGGCCAACCAGGTATACTATTCTAGCTACCTAATTGTCATTTTTCTCACCTTTTACAGTCGCACACAAGATTTATGGGGTCCCTCAAACAATTAACACTGCAAACTACATTTTCTTCCTCGCGTATCAAGAGCTCTTTCGCCTCCGGGACCAAGATTCATCTGAGTTCGGCCGAGATCAGAGGCTCGACGTCCTCGTGAATGGTGTGTACACTGTATCTCTTACATCCAACCCGAAGATGATGACTTTAGCACAGAGGAGCTTCTCTCCTTGCATCGTGGGCAAGGCCTTGAGATCTTCTGGCGTGACTCCCTTCAATGTCCGACGGAGGAAGAATATCTCTCCATGGTAAACAACAGTGAGTACTGGCGCATCTCGATTTTCAACAAGAGGCATTCACGGAAATTGATTTATCGTGTATAGAGACGGGTGGCCTCCTACGCATTGGTATAAAGCTGATGATGGCGTGTTCGACAAAGAAATCCAATGTGTAGGATGACCTTTCCCATTTATTCAGCAAGTAGTTGTTCTGAGTGCTGGTAGGGACTATGTGCCCCTCGTCAACCTCATCGGGATATATTTCCAGATCCGGGACGATCTGATGAATCTGATCGGCACAGAGGTACGTCCTTCCCTTGTGTCCCAAGGGCTTTTACTTCGGCCCCGATCTCATTTGTCCGTCCTCTTTCATCTCGCAAAGTGCGAAGAAAACTGGGGATCAGGCGCTTGTGGTGTATAACCATGCAAAGAACTCAATGTCTAACCCGTATTCTCCTTATTTTCTAGTACACGAAGAACAAAGGTTTCGCTGAAGATCTCACTGAAGGCAAATTCTCCTTCCCCGTAGTACATAGTATTCATGCAGACGAGACTAATCGTCAGGTCCTCAGTACGTCATTTCTCCTACTCATTTCAACATCCATACTCATTCAAATGAAATCTATAGATGTCCTTCAGAAACGACCTACGTCACCGACATTAAAGAATCACACTATTGAATACATGCGAACGCACACAGAATCTTTTGAGTATACGTTTGCAGTACTTGAGACGCTCGAGGCGCAGACCTACGAGGAGATACAGAGATTGGGTGGGAATGCAGAGTTGCAAGGGATCGTGGATTCTCTTAGTGTTCAGTCGCTAAGGAAAAAGGAGGCATAGATAACCAGAGACGATAAGAGACTATGCAATTGAATGGTGGCTAGAAAGTAGACAAACAATAATCTGCAAGATGTTCAATCTGTCCATCCTAAGTTCCTATCAAGATGTCTTCGTAGTTTCATCACCAATACAACCAATACAAAAATCATATCAGAGTGAGGTCTATGATTGTATGCCCTGTGGCACAGAAGTATCAGTGGTATAGTAGATGTAGAACACTGGCCAGAAAATAAAGACATATACATTCCTTGGATATTTTCTTATCAGACATCCTGGCCTGAAAATTGATTGCAGCTATTAGATCAGCAGGGTATCCAGCACACATACATATGGTCATAATTGCAGGTCTTGGGTATTTCTTGTGTATGTATCCTGACTTGTTCATAAGCATCAGTGAGGTCAATTTTTGACCCAACTGGTTATTGTGCTACATGCTCTCAGATGACTTTCTGGTCCAGTAAGGGTATAATGTACTTAACAGTATTGTCATAGTGCTGACAAGTATTTAGTGCCATCTGCAAAGTGCCATTCTTTTTAGGAATGCACAACAATGGTGCAGCCTGGTCTGTTGCACCATGATTCCCACCATTTTCTCACACATAGTGGTTGATCTTGTCCTGCAAACATTGCTGCAGCAACCTGGAGCTCTGCAGCAAGTTGTATTTGCTCTCATCAATGGAATTGATCTCATGATTGACCTTATGCCATGGAGGAGGATCTTTGTACCATTGAATGTCCTGAAATTTGTCATACCACTGCTGGCAAAGCTGTGGAATGTCATCTTCTGTAAGTTTAGCAGGAGAAGGCTTCTACTTTTCTTTGTAAGCCCAAGGAATATGATCTTCCTTGATGATCTTTGGAGGTGGACACTCTCATGCATAATTATCATGCAGCACCATTAGACAAATGTCTGATTTGTCTGCTATATTCAACCATGTAAGACAACCTACTTCCCTACTACTTCCCTTGCTTGATGAGGCATTGAACTCACTGAGCTCTCAAGCCTCATCTGCCATTGCCCAATGGTAGAGCTCTATGGCAGAGGAGGACTGTCTTGGTCCTTGCTGTGTGGTTCCAATAAGCTATGACTTGATTCCATTCCTGAGTGTCAGAGGACTGCTCATGTCAGACCCCTGGATTGGTTCCCTTCCTTGCCCTCCCATCTTCTGGTGACAAGTGCTCTTGACCAAGGGCTATCTTTTGGTTATATTTGTACATGGTCAGCTGAGAGTTTGGAGATCAAAGCCATTTACAATGAATTTTCATTCTTGGTTCAATCTCCAGAGTTTCGGAGTTTTCACCTTTGATTTAGGGTTGAAGTTTTTTCTGTTGTCCTGTACAGTTATTTCCCATGCTTTCAAAGCCTCTGAAGCATCACACCTGGCCTGGGGAGCTCCTTAGACTTGTTCTCTTTGGATCTACATCTGCCAGGTGAGTAGTCATGTTTGTAAGTCCTGTACAGTACTGAATAGACTTTGGATCTTTCTCTGCCAGCTGTGTGACTTAGCCACAGCCTCCAGAGTTTGCCCTTACAGCAGGACAAATCTTGAGCTTTGGTCTGGGGGCCCCCTCTTCAATTGCTTTGATTAGCCAAGGCAACTGTGTCAATTGTTTGAATGAGTTGAAGCAACCAAAAGGTCTCTCCACTAGTGTTCTGCTACTCCCTGGGTTTTTCTTATGACCCAACCAATGCCTCCTGCTGCTCCTCCTGGGAAATCAAACTGTAAGGGCTTGCTCAACAATGTGGGATACTCTGATCCCACAAGGCCAAGTGCAGAGAGATGAGCAAGAGTCTAACGGGCACTAATGCAGATTAGAGTCAAGCAAGGGTCAGGGCAGAGGCCAAAGGGAGTGGGACATCACTAAGAGAGCTTACAGTTGGTTTGGTGGATAAACCTGGGAAACACTGCCATTGTTTGGTCTGAGGATATTCTATCTTGCAGACTGTCCTATATACTACATCGCTAGAAATGATGACTAACATTACTACTTCATCTGTCGGCGGTATGTATGGAAGCCAAGCTAACAATTAATCTATACTGAGTAAGGTCCAAGCATGTGATTCATGGAAGGCAACTAATGGAGACAGAAGGGTGTTGTAAGGGTGACCTCTGGAGGCTGTGGCTAAGTCACACAACTGGCAGAGGGAGATCCAAAGTCTATTGAGCATCTAC
>JABFYK010000192.1:0-22069 GCA_018849495.1 Termitomyces sp. T123_Mx157
TAACGTCACCTGAGCGATTCGAACACTCGCGGGCAAAGCCCAACCGCTTAGCAGGCGATCCCGTTAACCACTCCGGCAAAGTGACGATGTAAGTCATTCTACGCTCTCAATCTATATTACCCTCTGTAGACCAACAAGGCCACCCTAATCCCCGTCAGAGAAACAACCTCTCCTCAATGCAACATCGTCATGTTCTTGTTGTACACGGTGGTGCTGGCACCATGTCCAAGCAGGGCTCAACCCCCGCCCAACGCGCCGCATATAAAGACGGCCTCCGTGCAGCCCTGGAAGCCGTGTGTCTCTCATGCGTGCTTACTCTATGAGTCTGACTGCGCCTCAAGGGCTATAATGTCCTAAGCGATGGCGGTGAAGCGATGGACGCAGTAGTCGCGGCCGTCTCTATCATGGAAGGTACATCATCACGTCGACCCTATACATCCACCGGTTCATTGACGTTCAATCTAGACAACCCTCTATTTAATAGTGGTAAAGGATCAGTGTTCAATATCGCTGGCAAGGTCTTCTATTGCCCGAGTCCACTCGGCCACGTGCTGACTCTCGACGCCGCTTCGTAGAACGAGCTCGAGGCTTCCTTGATGCTATCCAAGCCTCCAGCCTCCCATCCCGAAATCCCCACGAACCGACGTGGGCTTGGGGTCACGCTCCTAACACGCACCCGCAACCCCTCACACCTTGTCCGGGCCCTTTACCTCTCGCCTTCTGCCGCACCCCATGTCTTCCTCTCCGGAGCCACGGCAGAGTCCCTCGGCGAGTCACTCGGTGTTCATCTCGTCGATCCATCATACTTCTTCACAGAACGCAGATGGAGAGAGCACCGGCGTGCCTTGGGGCTGCCTGAAGAACCGCTGCCCGACCACCTTGCCTCTGCAAATGAATCTCAGCTGATGCCTGCTCTCGACCAGCTACCCACTGGCACTGTCGGTGCTGTGGCCTTGGATATCCGCGGTTGCATTGCAGTACTTACGTCCACAGGAGGCCGTACGAATAAACTTGTTGGCCGTGTTGGAGATACCCCATCTATGGGTTCGGGGTTCTGGGCAGAACAATGGAGTAGATCCCTCCGAGATAAAGCTTTCCACTCGAAGCAAGAATTCCGTGCTGTTGGAATTTCCGGCACCGGAGACGGAGACGTGGGGGACCTTTTGAATCATCTTGGAATGAAATTGACTGGTTTTCTTAGTATTTCATTAGGTCCAACACTGCGGTCACTATTGCACGCAGAGTACAGTATCTCCATGAACCGCTGGGGGTCGCTGCTCAAACAGTTATTGAGGACTTATTCGCGCAGGGAGGTATTGGTGGGGTTATAGCTCTAGACGACTTGGGAAATGGTATGTTATATCACAAGAGAGGTCAAAAATGACCGACTTTTCTAGTCGCCATGCCACTCAATTGCCCTGGGATGTATCGTGGCGTCATTAGGGAAGACGGTGTTCCAAAGACGGCCATTTTTGCCGATGATATTTTGGGTTGATATTCTTAGAACGTCTTATTATTATCTGTGGCTCATCTTGTTTCGACTACATGCTACTTGGAGATGCAAGAAATTTCTGCCATTTGTCTCAACAAAGAACAAAGGCTGTTTCAAGTTTGGTTAAATGATTTCCTCTCAAAGATCTTCTATTATGCCGAATGATTGAACTCCTTGATGGAAGCATCAACAAGCGTCCAATGTCTGTGTTTAGTACCCTGGTGACGAGACTTTGGCAGTGATAAGTAACACTTTCGCACCAAACCCGACCATCGGAATATGTACAGGCCGCAAACTGAACAAGGAAGAGAGATAATTATATCTAGCATGCGCCTCATAAATCTCCGCCCATATGCTACCTGTTTGTTCCCAAGGTACTGGCTACTTTGGTCTCGAGCTCTGGTTAACTGGCTTCCGAAGCACGGTGTGCCCACTTCACTTCTTGAGCCTCTTGTTCCGTACTTCTTAATTTCCTGTGATGCTGGCTGTCACTACGTCTTTTTCTGTCTTATCTTGTATTTCATTCGTCTTTGTACTCATTTCCTTCCCATGGCACCTGAAATGTACGTCCTTTTCTCATTGGTTATGAATGTGACATGTGATCTCGATATCATTAGCACCACTCTATAATATTGGCATTTACCTCTACATGGCCTGGACGTCCCTGGGTTGCCTCAACCTTTTCATAAACTCGATCATGTGGAGAGATACCATGTCCAATATAGCCCCAGTTTGGTGTGATATTTGTATGCCTGTTAAGAATAAGGATATCACTTGCTCACGGTACTTCATTATTTTAGCAACAAAGTTCATTACTATCCTGGGTATTGCACTTCCGGTAGCTTCATTGTGCATCAGTCGGCATCTGTATCATCTTACGACCAGATGTGCCCCTGAATTCAGAACAGACGTGAGTGTCTCTGATGACTTGAGAGTTATATGACTTTGTCCAGACCGTGCTTTGAACAGGGATGGCGAAGTTTACTTCTGGATCTGTCCATTGGACTTGGGGTGCCTATTGTCTATGCACTTCTTCGTAAGCTACCTGATGAGCCCCCTTTCGGATGCTCATAACCGTCTTGTGGCAGACATGGTTGTGCAGCGATTCCGTTTCAACATTTTCGAAGGTTATGGGTGCATGCCTTCCGTGTTTAACACCCCTCTTGCATATGTGATCGTGGAGGCACCCATATTCGCTATCGCTCTGGTTTCTACCATCTATTGCCGTAAGCTCGTTGGCATCCACCGGAGATAATTCAAACTCTGAGGGGCAATGTATATAGTCATGGGTCTCATTCGGTTTAGGCGAAGCACAGTGGATGATCTTCCAATAAAACTTTGTTCAGGCGTCAGCTGGTACTTTCGCCTCCTGTGCCTTGCTGCTACGGAAATTATACTCGGCGTAGTTGGTGGTATTATGAGGATTGTCATATCGTCCCATGGCCAAGTGACCCCGTGGGTTTCCTGGGTAGACACCCATGATGGTGGGTGGTGACATTTTACTGCTTTTATGAAGGAAGGACTTGCTCAAAAGGATACCATAGTGGTAGAGTTTCCCTTGCAAGCGTGGCGTGCCGATCTGGGTCATCGGCTCAACTTGGAGGAAGTGCGGTGGGCAATGGTTGCGCGTGCTGTAGTTCTGCTCGCGCTCTTCGCCTTCTCTAATGGATCGAGAGGGTGTTGCTGGCGCGTGTACAGAGCATTCACTGACAGGATCCACGACACGGGACGACGGGATTTCGGGTACGCTCATTTAGACGCGAGTGTCGCAGCAGAGTTTATTTTTCTCTTCGACAGAAGCCATGAGACGTATTCACTGCCAAACTCTAACACTGCCCACGATTTGGATAAAACAATAACTGTTTCATCGGCCACTTTACGGAGTAACAGCGCGATCAGACTCAGCGATGTCACTGCGCCCCAATCGCCAGAGACAGGGACAAGGATCCTGTTAACAGACACTAATTCAACAATACACCAAGGCAACGATTCTGTACACTGGAAGAGTGATGAAAAATCTGTGGACAGTATCCGGGTTGAGCCTGGGCATGATCATATTAACAAAGTTTCCCTCTCGAGCTTGGATGTCATAAATGGCACCAGCCTTCAGTGGAAAGTTCTTCCACTTCTTCCTCACGAAGCGGATTCGGACGACACCACACGACCTTCAAGTGCTACAACTTCGGAATCGATGTACAGCACGGCTACAGCATCCGAAACTGAATTCACGCCTCCGCTTGGTCCCATGAGCATTTCTACGAATGCACAGACCAGGTTCTCTATATGATGCTCTGCAGGCGACCATGACCCCGTACACCCCACGCCGGTGCGCCGTCCGCAGGATCTCGATCCGGTGAAATTATGTCGTGAATTGTTCCTGGCGGCATCGTCACCGCCCCTATTTCCGTTCGATCGCGCCCTAGACATATGATCGACGAGTTGCACCCCAAGATAGCAGATTCAATGCACCACACTCTGTATTTTAATTCACCCATCCGATGTCACAACTGCGCAATGGCACCCACAGTAAGCGTCTCAGAATTCAAATGCACAGATGGGGTTGAAATTCCAAGTTTAAGTCTAATGGGATTTGATTCAAATTATTGTGCGGAAATACATAGATATCAAAATTATCGATCTAATTGTGCTGCCAGAGCAATGACGTCGTGTAATGTGGATCGCTACGGCTCGCCCAAGAGGTTGTTATAGTCGATTACGTAGTATAGCCGTGAAATCTAGCCCACTCTACTGTGTCTTTAGTTGGCCACTGGTCCGAATGTGGGAGGTAATGTCGGACCCTAGTCGCCATATGATTAGGCAGCAGAAGACAATCCACACCCTACCCCCCAGAACAATTAAAGCACGTTTCTCAGCAGATTTGGCATGGACGTACAGATTTGGCATGATCCAAAAGAGGAATGCGACCATGGGTTCATTGTGTCCAGTCGAACAGCCGCTACAAAAATACTCTTGACTTGTGTACAGTAACGTTTTCGCAAGAGTCATTATTGCACCCGTGTAGCCAAACAAGGGTGCCACGTCGGAAACCTTCACATGAACAAGGTAGAGGTAAATAAGCTGTCATGAGGTCAATTGACGTCCGGCAATGGCATTTAAGTTGACCAACACACATTCATTGTTATTTCAAGTACATTGAGAACAGCTTGTGGACACCGAGTTAGAGTTTAACCGACCCCTGTGGTAATAGAAACGTACCTGCTGCCCCAGCGAACCCCTCCCCGTTTTCATAGGCTTGAACTCCATATACCTAATGAACATACATCATCAATGTCTAAGGGGAAGCATGGGGCTTCTTACATAGTCAACCTTTTCGTACAACTCGTATGGCTTCCAGATCCAGTGAAGGTCACCTCCCACCATCGACCGTGGTCTGCAAGTCATGGACCAAGAATTTTCTCAGCCAAAACGCAGCTGCCGTAAGTAATCGAATGGCCCTCACCGCATAAGGCAGTAGCCCGCATCCCAGAGCATGAGCGGGGCGGTGAGCGCAAACCAGATGGTGATCCAGATATAGGTTTTGGGCGCCATACTAGCCGGAGAGACTCACTGGTGAGGGAGGAGAAAGGCGAGGGAATTATTTTGACTACACACAGACCAAACAGCTTTTAAACTTTTTGAGGGAAGCTGAAGATCATCCTTTCGAACTTCGAAGCATTCTGTGTGTGAAACTGTGCCACAGGGTCTTGATCCCCCCGCACATGGCCCGCGTCATCGTACTCTTCCCATGATTGTGAGCATCAATGATCAGTTACAACCTCACATCGCCTTTCGTAAAGCAACACACGAGCAGGTATATCTCTCCGGAGAAACGACGACGTATCGGGCCATGATCGCGTCCATGAGCCGACATTGGGCTGACAGGCAAGGTGTTCTTGGCTGTATCTGGTCACGAGCACTTATTCGGCTCGAAAATCTTCATCTTGGCCTCCCCCTCCGAATGGCCCATTGTTGTCTCTTATGGCTCGCTTACTCGGGCCAAACTTGCCTCTGGTGGCTGACATGGGAGTTGTAAATCTCGCAGCAGCTGGCTAAAGAGTCAGCCATAAAGTATATATGACCCACTTGTAGCGTTTCTGGCAGCCTTCACTTGAACGACATCCCGGATCTAAGCAGAATATTGTTCGACATGGCCTCAAATGAAGGCCGTGGCGATTTTTGTACAGCCATCACGTCCTTCATCTCGTGGCTGGCATGTCTTTTGGCATCTTTGTTCAAGCGTTCACGACCGCTCGAGGAATTACCAACCGTAATGTCCGGTTCCCAACAAACGATGGCACTACTCCAGGGATTTGACGCCGAAGACCAAGGTCTTCCCCATTCTGTAGATCACCGTTGAAATCGGAACTAATCCCAGTCACACCATAGTATCAGCTCGTCCTCGTCCGCAAGATCACCGGACAGAACCCAGGTTAGGTCCTCCAATCGATAAAAGATTGATTCGTTCACCCATATCTCCAATTAGAACAAAGAGCTTCAGTTCAATTCCGATCGCCCGCGAGAATCCTCTGTCGGATTATCCCACCGCGTTCAGGTGGACAGCGCCAGTCACTAGACCTGAGGACGATAAATGGGAGCCTGTCAGCCCTCTGAGCGATGGCGACCAAGTCCATATCGGCAATCTCGGACAACGACGTGGGTTCAAAGGACAGCCTCTGACGGTCAGCAAATGGTCGCGGTCATCGTCATTTCTTTCTCTCCCTAAGGGGCTGAACTTTAGCCCTAAGAGCTCTAGTAGAACCTCTCTTGATGGCACGTCGCCTTGTAGCCCGCGTACACCATTGGAAGCAGTGGCGAACCGAATGCGTAGTGTCTCTGTATCTGTGGTCTCTTGGTCTTCTGGTGTAAAGACTCCTGTGCCTGAGGTCTCGCAAGGTCTGCAGGATCTGTATGACAAGTCTGACCCATTCGCATCTCATGGAAACACGTTCTTTGCCTTTTTGACTGATGTACATATAACCGCGACCAAACCAGAGCTATATCAACTTGGTCTCTACAAGCGAAATGGAATAACACAAAAACAGTCTTGTCTTGTGAAGAAAAACACCCCACTTCAGGCTGTGCCGCATCCGGCGTTCACAAATGTACGGATGAAGACAACGATCTATGATCTGTCGACGGCGGACGTTGCGCTTGCTCGAGTGACTGTTCCTGTCTCTCGTAATACTGTTGCTGATACCCTGGATGTCCCGGAGAAAAGTTCTAATGTCGTAGATGATACCATTGCCGTGAAATCGCCAACTATCGTTCTAACTGCGCCACCAAGTCCGACTATCCAGGAAGCTGACAAGGAGGAGCTAAATTTCGTTGATGGATTGTCTGTCTCGGAAGATACGCACGAACTGTCCGATAATAGCCAGCAAGTCTCAGAGGGGAGAATAACAGAATTGAAAGAGGCAAACAATGCATCAAGATCCGCTCTTGCAGAAATTCGTAACACGGTACCACCGGTCGAACACAACCAACACGAAATCAATGTGCTCGTGAATCATCCAACGCCTGTCTTGTCCATTTCGCCGGCATACGACTGTCTCAGCAACTGTGGCCATGCAGACGTCCAGCTCCCAATCTTCCAATACGCAGAATTTCCCAAAGTGGTGTATGAAACATGTATCCGTCAATGCGATGATGTGCCAGTGGGTGATGCTGACGCCCTGCCATCCTACCCGCCTCAACAGCGATGTTCGCTGCGCCCTCTGGCTCTCCCCGCCCGTGTTGCAAGCCATTTATCTGCACGTATTGCCCCGATTCCAGAGGGTGAAGCAGGCCGCTCGCAGGCGTTAGAAGGAATCATCGCGTTGCTCGATGTGGGGATAGGCACTCAGAATGTATAGAAACAAAATTGTATTTTATTCCAAGCGCCGTAGAATACATGTATATATCATTCAGACGTCTTGGCAAGTGCTCGTCGAAGACGTTGTCGCAGTGGACTATCCTCTGTCGGTGAACTTGTCATTGTGCCAACAGCATGTACTTCGCCAGGTAAGGGGACGGATCTCTCTGGTGGAGGGTCCGGACGCTCGATACCCTCTGGGCCGTCATCAACAACTTCAACTGTCTCGACAACAATGGCAACGCGTGTCCAGCGACGGTAACGGGTGTACTGCATATGTATTATGGGCATGATGTCACTGGAAGAGAGAATGGGTATGCATACCTTGCCCATACCACCCTTACCACTCGGACCCTCCCACTTGTTGTCGCCATACACCCAACCATCGGCGTCTGTGGCGATGTGATCCTCCTCGGGATAGTCCTCGTGAACGTCTTCGATTGCAGAAGCAGGTCCTGTGGTATTATTCGCGCTCGAGGTAGTAGACTCGCGCATTTTGCCTGCAGCCTTGAGCAGCCTTGCGCCAGTCGATTCATTGGCAGGGACATCGGTAGTTTCTTCGGGGATGGGCCGCTCTACGCGGGAAAGAGGGCCGCCCTCGCGATGGACGACAACGCGCCAATCGGGCTCCTCCCAGCGCCAGATTGCAGTACGTTTGACACGGCGACCTTTTCCGTCGGGAAGGAACACGGTAGTTGCACTTGGAAGGGCAAACGCGTTCGGAGGCGATACAGGTGCATAAGAAGGCGGGGGCGAGCACCACGATGGACGCTCGCCAGGGAGCAGGGCAGCGGTCCAGTCGAGACCCATCCACCAACGCTGGTTCTCATAGACGGTGAAGAGGAAGCGGAGGGCGGGAACGGGTACGGGGGACGTTGGAGTGGGATGGTAGGAGAGGACGGTCTGGGGGAGTGGATGGCCTGTGAGGACAGAAACGAGGAAGCGGAATGCATGGCGAAGATAGGCGGAGCGAGAGAGGGCGGCGATGATCAAGGCAGTGAAAGGAGCACGTGCAGTGAGGACCAGAGTGCCCAGGAGGGCGAAGAGGACGGGGAGGGGAACGAAGAAGGTGAGGAGGACGTAGGGGACGGAGACAGCGGCGGCGATGCGCATCAGAGACGACGGCGGCGGGATGGACGGCATTTGGGGGAGAAGGGAGTTGATGAGGGCGAGGTCAGCAACAGCGCACTGCAGCGTCTCTTCCGTCGCTGCAGGCGCGCATCGACGCCGCCGTACCGAGAGCGCGCCCGCCACGAGCACAGGCAGCAGATAGCGCAGCGCAGGCGAGCACAGCAGACACACAGCCCACCACACCGCGACGGCGAGCCAGCCTTCGTACCACGACGTCTCCCAGCTCGTGATCTGCAGCAGTCGACGCACTGCACCGAGCAAGCGTGCGTGGGGGACGAGCGCCGCAGTGAGCGGCGCCGGCACAGTCGTCGCAAGGTCGACGAGCATGGTCAAGAGCTGCAGTCACATGTTCGCCTCGCCCGTCGTCCTCGCCGTCGCCCACCGCGTCCTGCCCCTCTTCGACGCATCCCCCCGTCTCCAGCCCCTGTCCTCGCCTTATGTCCGCTGGGATGCCTTCCACTTCCTCGCCATCGCCGACGCCGGCTACAAGTACGAGAACCAGTGGGCCTTTCTCCCTGGCGTCCCCTTCCTCATCAATCTCCTCCACTTCCAGTCCAGCCCTTATATATGGCCCGTCGTCCTCTTGGCCGTGGCTGCCGACTCGGCGCGAACCCTGCACCGTCTGACGCGCCTCCACTTTCCTGCCTCGCCAGCCATCGCTCGTCTGGTCGTCCTCCTGTCTCTCTTTCCTAGCAGTCCTGCAACCCTTTATCTCGCGCCATGTGCAGAACCCTTTTTTACACATCTTTCCTACAGAGGTAATGTCGTATCTTCCTTTTCTACCTCACATGTAACACCCGTCAGGCATGCTTTATGCTGCGCAACACCACTGGATACGCGCGACCTTGTGCTTCGTTCTCGCCAGCTTCTTTCGCTCCAATGGCGTCCTTCTCGCAGGTTATCTCGTCTGGGGCCTGGTCGTCCAACCATTCCTCGATCGTGAACAGGTCCGTAGATCAGATCGGACACCTCTACCCGTCTGACCGAGCCGCTTCCAGCTTTCCTTCTTCAAGATGGCATATTCCATCGCACTATCGGCCTGTGTGGCCGCCCCTTTCATCTACCACAACTACAGTGCTTATCGTCTGTTCTGTAATACCCCCAACAAACCGCAGTGGTGCTATCACATCCCACCATCTATATACACTCATGTACAAGCAAAATACTGGGATGTCGGCTTCCTTCGCTACTGGACACCCTCCCAGATACCCAATTTTGTCATCGCAGCTCCCCCCCTCATCCTTCTTATCGCGTTCTCTGTCCAACACATCAAGACATCTTTTAGAACCCGAGTCAAGGAAACCAACAAGGAAGAAAATCCGGTTGCGACGCCGTCGATAACCCCATACCTTATACATTCCCTGGTAATGTGTACCACTTTGATCTTCTTCTCCCATACGCAGATCGTGCTTCGTCTCGCTGCCGCGCTCCCTACGCTTTACTGGGCTGCTGCTTGGCTTTTTGTTTGCGGAAGCCCCTGGGCCAAAGTCTGGATATGGTGGAGTGTGCTCTGGGGGTCAATCAGCCTAGGCCTCTGGACAGCATTCCTCCCGCCTGCTTAGTACCAAAACACTATTACAAAGTTCGTAGCTAAGTAATAATTGTGCATAACTCGAAAAGTCAGAATAAAGCTATTCTATATAAAGATGTAGAAAGAGAAAGAGAGCAATACTAGCTCAGAAGCAGTTGGTACTACAGATTCAGCAGGGATGCTGAGTGATTCTACAGGAACAGATAATGACTTGCTGCTGAAGATGAAAAAGACAAACACAAGCATAATTCAAATACAAGTCTGACACCTACAAAAAAGAATAAAATCACAAGACATGAAAAAAGGTCAATGTACTCCATCCTTTGTATCATACAATTGGTTCTCTGCTTCTTGCAAACCACCCTCTGTCTCATGCAATCTGACATTAATCGATGATCAATGAACATTCAATAATTTTCACACCTAGGCCTAGGCCTAAGTAGGCTGGTCTTACTCATGGTCATCGCACAAGTCCTTGGACCACACGCTTCCCTCGAATTCATGATCAGATTGTGCGATTGGAACTGTGTCAAGGTTCACATGATTCGCAGCATCAAAAATGCTGGCAATCGCGAACCAATAATAGATGGTCTATTTCGATTCAGAAGATTCACCCACTTGTCCTTTGTAGAACACAGCCCCAATAGGTCTACCCGTGGCGTATTTATCATTACGATCATAGCTACTCTTGTAGCGTAGGTAGATATCATTATAGTAATATAGTAATACCGACCAGACTAGATCCGAAGACATCTCGCAAGTCGCGACTATAAAGAAGGCTGACTTTTTCTTGTCTCTTTGTGACCGACCAAAATTCTTGCTTCGTCCCTTCTCGTAGCCTATTTTGGTCGTCCAACCATCCCTCAGTCACTGCTTAGCATCAAAAAGATACATACCCTTTCATTTCATCACGACACACTAAGTTCGTAGCTAAGTAATAATCATCATATTAAGCATACTATAAAACCCAGACAAAAGAGTGTTATGGGTATATGGTATCTGGCACGGTGTAATTAAAAAGAAACACTTGAAAAATCCGAATGGAGTGGAAACCGTAACAAAGTACGTTAGAGCTATTTATTATGCAGAGAAACAGTCCAGCAATGTCTTAAAACAATCAAGTCTGAGAAGCAGTCGGTACTACAGATTTGGCAGCGGTGGCCGAAGAACCAGCAGTCGTAGACAGCTCCGGTGTCAGTTTGGCTGCAGCAGCGCTGGACGGTTCTGCGGGTACAGATGACGGCTTGCTCTCCTCCGTAGCACTGGTTGCCGTCACTTCAGACGCCGTCGTCTTTGACTCAATCGCAAGGCTTGACGACAAATTTGACGATACACTCGACGACGAACTTGGCGACACACTTGACGACAAACTTGACGTGGCTTGGATCATTTTTGCCTTCTCCTTGAGCGCCGCCGCCGTCAGCGCAAGGTTGTATGTCGTTGGCACCGCTTTCTGGTCGAGCTTGAGCCATGGGATTTGATATCCTCCTTGACCTACACGCAATGTCGTCGCGGCAGAGACATCGAGCACTCCAAGCGGGATAATATCAAGGGAATTCGTTGCACCTTGCACGAGGAGGACGTTCGGTATTGAGCCCGAGTTGGCGGTTTGGTTTGGCGGGACGATGAAGGAGTCAAAGTGTTGCCCGAATGAGGCGTATGTTTTGCCATTGACACCAGAGTCAGATTGTACAAACTCGATAACGAGCTCTGCACCAAGAGGATTGTGCACCTGAAAGAAGAATGAGTCCACGAAGAGAAAGTAAGGGAAGAGTAACTTACATCAAAATTGATGGTTACGAGATTGTTCACGAGGCTCTCAAGAGTGATTGTGACAGTGATGTGAGTAATAAAGGTTGGCTGATTGAGGCCTATGCTCACGAGTTCAGATGCGAGGGATGTGCAAGGGTTTCAACTCACCGGTCAACTGTGTACCGAGTTGTAATTGCGCTAGACCAACGCTGAGAGAGGCAAATGGACTACTGTCATCGTCACCGTGAATGGTGAGGTCCAATGCATCGCCGGTCTGGATGAATTTACTTAAGAATGCCTATTCAACAGTCAGTGTTAACGCCCTCAACACAGATTTGCGTACTACACGTACCTGAGCAGTTGTATCGTTGGCATTGTCCGGTTGGTAACGGAATTCAGTGATGCTTGGGTTTTCTCCAGGAACAAGGTGGAAAGGCTGCCATGTGGTTGGTCAGAGTTCAAACCAGCAATCTGTCAACTGCTCACATCAATGACTGCACGTCCTATCTTGGTGCCCGAGAAGATGACAGGGAGTGAAATGTCAACGGTATTGAGAGTGATGTTCGAAGGATTTTGGAGAACAGTAGTGAGTGGCGAGACGATATATTCGCTTCCACCTATACCCCCACTGCCTTGGATAGAGACGTTGTTCAAGGTTGCGGTATGCTCAAAGGCATTGAAACCTTTTAATCAAGTAATCAATGACAATTTCAACCTAAGGAGAAGGAGACACACCCTTGAGACTAGAAACAACGTCGATTTCTATTCCAGAAATAGCGACATTACCGATGGCTGTCTTCGCTGTGACATCTGAAGACCCTGAGAGGTTCAAGTCGACTTGGTTCTGTAGCGTAACTCCAGCGAACATTTGGGCAAATGCACCCTGGTTGAGAGCCACTAGAGGCACATTTTCGAAAGATATGACGAGATCAGCCACGTTTCCAGTCGATATTCCTCCAACAGCAGTTGTTTTGGGAATGGTAAGCTGAGATGATGCCATGTCAGTAGGTTATTCAATGGGTCTTACAAGGACACCTCACCTGCGCGATGTCTACACCACCGCCATTCAGGATCAGGGTCTGCCCGGCTTCAATGACTTGAAGGGAGAACCCAAACGGATTCTTGTACTTGGCGAGCGTGAAATGGGAGCTCGCAGGGGGCGCAAATGCCTGGTCTTGAGTGTCCAGTGTGACAGTGAGGTCGTTTAATGTAATGGATTGTATGACCTGTTTTGAGATCAGTAATATTCCTCAAGAGACGTTACCAATACTCGCATCAGATTTCTGCCCTGGTAGAGTTACCTCCAGGCTCAGTGATTTGAAAGCCGTGCTCAGCCAGGTTACCGGTCCATCAGATCCACTTGGTTGTACCGAATCTCCCTTTGTTATCAACTTCTGGTCTTTTCCAGCCAAGAAGTTCGAAAAGAGGACACCCAGGTTATCCAAGTCATTCCCTGTTTGAGGAAGAATACGACCAGATAGATGACTCGTCGTTTTCACGCCCGGAGCCAAGAAGATGTTATCTCCAGACAATGCTGCGTAGACGGTGAGTGACCGAGACAAGGCAGAGGAGTGGAAACACTTACGTCCAACCAGCGTGTTCTGGAAGAAGGATTGGAAAGTAATGGTTCCAAGGTCAATGCCCAGTTCTTAAGAGACATCAGTATTAACACTAAAATAGATGCAATTTGTAACTTACGAGCAGGAGATGGAATGATGGTATCAGTTTCAATGTGAATTCCTCCCGCAGTGTCATCCGATGGAAGTTCAAAGTTACTTATGGTAACGCCTGGCAGACCATTGAATGCCTTGAATGACACAACCTTGCTTAATGAAACATTTTCAAAGATCGTCCCGAGTGCCGTCAACCGCACTTTGGATGTCGATACAGTCCACTCAAAGGTTGGCTCATGAAGTAGGAAAGTTGCAAACGACGTGAACCTGTTGAAAGGGATTGGAATTGGTAAATTATCTTTTTCTCACGTTCCTAACATACTTCGAGGAGTCGGTAATCGTCAAATGGCCATTGGTGCGGTAATCTGGTACGCCGGAGTTGGCGGCGGCACAAACTTAGACAAACACACATCAGCCAAAACTGGTTGTCAATGCCATTGGTACTACCAACCTGAAGGCAGAGTGATCGTCGCAATAGCTTGTCCTTGCCATGAGACTCTATATCACCACGTACTTTCTTAAGCAAATGCCGATTAGTTTGAGAGACGAACTCACGTGAGAGGCTCGGTAAACTCGATGAAGGCATCCAAAGGCCCAACATTCGTTAAAGACCCAGCCAGGGAAAGATCGAAACCACTGTTGTTAATATTGCTACGAACAGTGTCAGAGTAGGATCATAAAGATAAAAATATGAACGAACGTGATATTTGCCTCAGTGAATACCAGAACCGAACCATCTACAAGATGTTGTGTGACTGGTCCAGCAACAGCACCGATAAGGAACAAAGCCGTTTGATCCGTCTTGAAGAGAACTTGGTTAGGTAAACACGACAAGGTAATTCAGCGACTTACTGATGTAGGAACATCCTTCTGGTCGAACGACAGGTTTGTGGCAACTGGTGATATGGTTAGAAATCCAAAGCATAGGACTGAAATTGATAATGAATCTTACAATCGTCCAACTTCAAAGAAGAATCTACTGTCAAATCGACTTTGAGACCGGAAAGTGTTTTCAAAATAGCTCCTGCGGCGTCAAATTGTTTTCCGCTATAGACGTCTTAATAATTGCACATAAAATGAAAGCTAACGACATGCCTGACGCATTTCGGCGTACTTTTATCCACTGAAGTCACAACCTGTTGAGGTTTTCAATGGGCATGACTTGCCAGATAATCAATGTCACGTACTGGCGGCTTGAAATCAGGATTGGAGATTACGAACTGGAACAGCTGTGTCAGTGGTCCGAGGTCCACTCCATTTTGTTGAGATGCAATAGTCAGCAGTTGTATGGTTGCCAAAGGATCTAAATTGTACTCCAATGGCAAGTTCGGTGAAGTCACAGAAGAGTGACCAGCGGCGTGTATAGGGCTCGAGGAAACATCGACGCTGTTGATTTTTCCTAGTTGGATACCATGATAGGTAGCAGCGGCGCCAACTTTCAAGAGATTGATGCTGGCCGTGAAAGGGTTAGCAAGTGTAAAAGCAGTAGATGCCACTCCTGTTTGCACGATGTCGGTTGGGAAGGAGAGAGAAACACTCTTAATCAGTGTACTGTGTAACGCAGGGATGCTAACTGGAGACAGATGAATCTGGGAGAGTGCAGATTGGAGTGAGGAAATATCTGTTGAACCCATGGTTCCAGCAATCGTCGTGTTAACATCAATACCTTCCACGAAATTCTGCAACAGGGTGTTGCCCGCCGAAACAGCCCCTCCTTGAGGAGCATAATGAACATCTTAAAAGATTAGTCAGGTTGCTGCAGTCTCACGAAGATTTTGGGACGGGGCATACCAATCGAATAATTGGCACTTCCCGGCTTTATCACCAAGTTGCTCTTATATTCAACATTAAATTCAGAAAGGACAAGGAGTCATGATATAATAATTGGCATACCATTTCTGCCATGCCAATGGTTTGACCCCTAAAGACGCTAAGTTCAAATGATTGGAACAACTTCAGGGGTCACGTACTCGAATTGCAAGGCAAAGCTAACATCACCCGTCCCTTTGAGAAATCAGAATGAAGGTCATTTTATCCATTCACTTGGTACGACTAACCGATGGTAAGGTTACTTAGAGAACAGAAGGTTAATTTCCTCGTCAAGTGGATCGAAGAAAAGGACTCACCTAGGGTTAAACAGCGTACTGTCGACTTCGATGAGGAGATAGTCGGGGAATCCATGATTAATGTCAACGTTGTGGACCGAAACAGGCTTGGCACTCAGGCCTTGTAAACCGTCAATAGGCGAGTCCAACGAAAATTCGATGCCCTCGAGGGTTAAGAGACCAACAGCGGTCTTAGCATCCGCATTAGCAGAACCAGATAAGTGAATTGTTTCAGTCTTCCCGACGGTCGTTGCGGCGAGGAACTTGTCGAAAGTAGGATGCTGGTCTGCGAACACCGCAAAAGGTACGTCGTTGAAGGTAAGGTGAATGATGCGCTTCTCAACGTCCGTTTTGCTCGGAGCTTTGGGCAAGGCTAGTTGCGCAAACGAATTGCCCTCAAACCCAATGGTTAGGGTCTGCTCAAGAGCAGTTATATCAAGAGGAAAGCCAAAAGGAAGGGTGAACGCGGCATCCGTTGATTGACTACTTGCTGAGGGACTATACGCAGTATCCTTGGTGAAAAGAAGCTGTAATTCGTTGAGTCCAATTGTGTTGATGATTTTCTGGACACCGCGGTTGGGAAATACTGTAGCTATACGAAGAGCCTTGATCCCTTCATTGAGCCATGTTACCTGGTGGGTTTAAGCTCCTACCACTCATCCAAGTCAATAGCAAAGGACACACGTCTTTTGGACCTGCACTGGATCCTCGTACTTCAACATTACTATCCTTGCCTTGTACGAAGTTGTTGAAGATTCCTGAGACCGTCGAAAGACCGGCATCAGAGGTTTGAGGTATGAGACGTCCGACGAGGGAGAGGTTGGAAGTTGATTCAGGCGCGAGGCTTACAGCTCCGGTACTTAGTACAGGAGCGACCAGGACGTCGCCAACGAACGTATCAAAACCAATAGAGTTTAGGGAAATCCCGACTTGAGATGGCTGTGGGATTCCAGTCAGGTAGAGTAAACTTGTAATAGTACACAAGTCCACTCACATTTGCCGTTGTCGCTTCCAGGGTAAGATGAATACCTCCAGATGGGTCGTTTGAAGGTAAGTCAAATGTTTGGATCTTGACACCACCCTTTAAACCGTTGAATCCTTTCAGAGTGACAGTCTTCTTGGTGAGGGTAATGCCTGGCACGCTGATTCCTACCATTGCAATGAGTGAGCTAGTCCGTCAGATTTGTCTTGACAGAACTAACCGAGAGCGCTGACTGTACAAAGGCATAAATCAGAATCGTGTACGTTCGGAGGATAGCAGCATAAGGACATACCTGAGACATTTTGTGCCGAAATTTCCCATTCAAAGGACTCATTCGTAAGCATCGTCTAAACAGGAGAGTTCAAGCAGGATAGAGCAAAGAAGGTGCATGATTTAACCTTCGTGAAATCCGTTAGATGAGCAATATTAGCAACTTCGAAAGGCGAAGTTGCATCGATAGTACCCCCGACATCTCCTGTGACTTTGATATCATCCATTTGAATGTTCCCTAAGGGTTGACCGTCCCAGCTGACGGTCAAGCCAGAAGGGAACGAAATGACGGCATCAACTATGATAGGGGTGTCAGAAGCCATTCTCGTGTTGCGATTGACAACTCACAAGGCCCAGCGTTAGCAATATTACCCTTCATTTGAGTACCTGCCGATCTGTAAGAAGACCATACGGTGCGTACTGATTGGACCCACTAAAAGAGTTTTGTTTTGGATCGGTGATAAGAACGTTCGAGATTCTGCATTGTGTTTGGTATCAGGGCGTGCACACTGAAGGCAAGCTCAAAGTCTCACCCTAATGAAGATCCCCCGACTATCTGCTGGACTATTGGCTGAGCCAAGACGGGGAGAATTAAGTCAAGGCTCTTATCCGTCATAGTCGGTACACCAGTCTGCATATATTGTAAACTAGTCTCATAATCACCTAGACAATGGTATGAGTACGTTCAAAAAGTACGTCAAGTTTTGCAACTTACCAATTGTAACGTCCACATTGAGGGCAACATCAGACTGCAATTTCCTGAAGGCAGTGTTGACGAAGTTGGGCAGATTGAAACCACTGTACGAATTAAGCGATACTGTACCAAAGCACCTCAGTAATTAAGATACATACTCGAAGATATTGGCACGACTATTAAGTTTCGGTGGTTCACCCGTGATAGAAAGATACTGAATACCGCCGAGACGTACGACTGCATCCAGGGGATCCACATCCAGCCCAGCCTCTACAGCTAGTGCACGCGTCAGCGTGAAGAGGGCTGCAGGGTCAAAGTTCATGTTCAAAGCCAACGTTGGCGACTTTGTCGTGGAATTGGGAGCGGATTTGAAATTAACATTTGATTCGATGTTTCCGAGGAGAATGCCAAACGAAGAAACTTGTGAAGAGATCTTGGTGATCTCGAGGGGCGTACTGAACGGGTTGGCGAGAGAAACTGTGACATGGCTGATGTTATTGCTTCGCCCGGTTGTCGACAGAACTAATAAACGACAATTTATCCTCAGTAGCAAACTTAAGACATACACTTGATTACTTCACTCTCTAAGGCAGCACCATTGATCAGATTCGTCTTGAGGCCAGGTAAAATAACATCGATGTTCAGTGTCTCGAAAGCCTCGACAAGTGAAGCGATCTTAGTGCTCTCGTTGAATCCAGCTATTGTTAATTGGACATCTGTGAGTGAGTTTGAATCAGTTCTGTTGATTGCCAGCAAGCCAACTGACGCACCTTTCTTCCCAACAAAGTCATTGAGTGTTTGTTGACCTTGTGGACTATTGTTGACCTATGGAAGAACGTCATTGACATGTAGGATGGCATATTACCGGGGGACCCTCACATCAAAGATGGAAGTTGCATGGAAGGTATTATTCCCCCTCGCGAGAACAAGATCGGGAATGAGCGTAGTACCGAGCACAGCGCCATCCCGGAAGAGCTGCAAAGCTTCATCAACAGAATATCAGGTTAAGAGTCTGCGATGACATTGATAGCGGAAGACGCACTCAGATCACCGGTCGCGAGATCGATGCTGGACGGATTGAAGATTGAAACTACTCGAATGTCAATCGGGCGATTCGTCCCCTCGAGATCATAGTACTGACCACCAATGCCGAGATCAATGCCGTTTTGGTGTCCGGTTTGCACATCAACGCTTTCAATCGTTGTAAGTCCCTTGAGTCCTTTGAGACCGTTGAGACTCGTTGACACGTTAACTTTGATGGCATCCAAGGTTATTTGGCCTAAACTCGTGTTCGCTACTGCACGAGAACTTCCCACGAGAAGGAATTCAACCATGTCAAGGCTGGTGAGATTCGCGTCTTGAAAACCTAAGCTGCAATAATCTAGTAAGGTGAGAATTTGACATACCGAACTTGGAAAATGCAGGATGCTGAGGGTCAGGACAACTTAAGTTCGTATTTGAGATCGTTATATTGATTGTCCCTTCCGTGTCGACTGGACTGAGGACTGATATGGACGATGTTGAAGCCCCGAGAGGCTAATGGTAAGGTTAGCATATATTATCCATTTTTGTTCAATAATGCGCTCTTACTGTAGAGAGACCAGCAACATTAGCACCATCCAAAGTAACGATATTAAAGTCGTTCCGAATATCATCGATGGCAATACTGAATCCAAAAGGGAGTTCTTGCCATGTAATTTAGAAAATTGAACGATTAAGAGAATGTCGAGCTCACGTAGCGCTGCTTGTACAGAATTACTTTTGACACCCGGAGTCCAAGGCGAATTTTCGTCGAATTCCAGACCTAAGTAATCTATGTTGATACTTCGGATTGGATTAATAGCATTGGATGCTTTGAATGGCACGTTGAGTTTGAGCGACTGGAGCCCTTTACTAAGCCACGATATGGACGAGTTATCACTTTGCAAAGTAGACTGTCCCATGGCTATGACTGGTGAGCTTTCTCCGTTAAGATAGTTCGTGAACAATTCAGAGACGACTGCCAGGTTGCCGGAGTCTGTTTGGCGCTTCAGGAACCCCGAAAGACTGATATTATTGGCATGAGGGACCTATAAATGGTCAAGCTGTAATACACCACGAATAGCCGTCGATGCAACTCACAATGACGACGTTGGTACCAGTTCCAGTTCCAAGCGAGACGTTTTTGTACGATAATTCAAAAACGACGGTGCCCAGATTCAGAGAGAAAGGACTAGAAGTATTGATGGTCCGTTAGCAATTCTTCTTTGTCTCGTCAGAATAGGTGGGAAGAACCTAGGATTGTACAGTTGTGTGACTGCTACAAAATCGATGCCACCAGCTGGATTATCACTGGGAAGTTTGAGATCCTTTAGCATGACATTGTTGTTGAAGCTGTTGAATCCTGATTGAAGATTTTGAGGTCAAAGTATCACCGGAAGAGGATGCACGCCACACCATCCATAGTCACGTTCTTGTCAAAAGAAAGCCCTTTCGCCACCGGAAATTTGAGCGCTTGTACCTTTAGACTCGAGCTCGTCAGGCGCCATGTGAAATTCTGCGATGTGATCAGTTGAGCGGAAAAACGGCCAAAGGCATCTTCATTCGTGATTGTAAAGGGTGTAGTCGTGTTAATCAGGGCTCTTTTGTTCTTCGCAAAAAGTGTATCGAGTTCCAACGTTCCAAGTTGTGTTTCCGTGAAATCATCCTCGAACCAAGATACATTAACGGGCTCTGTGAATTCAATCTTGGAAGAAATAATTCCGGTGTGTGTGACCTAAATGAAAATGGGCTGAATGGATAAACATGATGTCCGAGAATAACCACCATACATTTCCTTGCAACGATAATTGAAACCTAGTAGCATCATTAGATCAACGATTTTTTGAGGATCTCAAAGTTGCACAGACGTATTATTTTGAGGGGTCGAGATAGTTGCAGCTTGAATGTCAAGTTGAGTCCGTTTAATCACGAGCTGAATGATCGCTCGGACGACAGGGAACAAGATGATGAACAAGAGCGCAATACCCAACGGGATGAGGATGAGCGAGGAGATAATGAACCACCGTCTCTTGTAAAATGGTATGGCAGAAGTGGGCTTTGGAAGTGCTGGTGTTTGATCGATTGCTTCATTAGTCGCCCCACCTGTCGGTGGCACAACACCCGCAGCAGTGGTTTGTGCCACCCCTCCCTCAGAGAAACGAGAACCGGCAGGGATGGCGGCATGGCCTACCGAAGTGTCGACAAAAGGACATATAAATCGAACTCAGTACATACCTCTTAACGAAGCTGCAGAACCCAAACTGTGGGCGCTTACACTGCTGCGTCGCGCAGGATGAATTTCCTCCATCACCACGAAGTTCTGCAGGGTGGCTGTCGAAGACGAAAAACACAAACCCTGGACAGAAAAACACGAGAAAGAGAGAAAGCTACGTGCGAGCGCGTTATTTTCTTAAGTATGGCAATCATCGCCAGATCCGGAGGCCGCTCAAGGCTCAGGTGATTGGATCGCAGGAAGACAAGGAAGCACATGGAAGGATCCACACGGAGAAGTCACTGGACCTTCTCTGAGTGGAAAGATTGTCCAAGTCTGTCAACTGATATTTTGATACGCTTTTCAAGAAGCTATCATGCCATCACGAGACCCATGACGGAATCAGTCAGATACACGAAGAGACAGAAGTGGGTTTCGATTTTCGTAGGACATTGATGACAAAAATCATAGAGTACCACCCTCCTACGATGCTACCCCGTGGGGCAAGGTACAATTTCATGTCGACCCTGCCCAGACATTTGACAATAGTTTGTTCTGGAGAGAGGAAGATTGATCCACGTGGGATTGACACTGATGTCCGCTGATTAGTACGGAGTGTACGGAGTACCACAAGACATTGAAGAATGAAGAGGCAGCATCCGTTTACGGTTTACCCGATCGGTTGCAATTGCTTGACACACACCGCGGACTTTGGACTCTATTTGTTCCCCTTCCTAAATTTGCCCGACTCAAACCAGTGAATTACTCCAACAGCACCCGAAAAAAAAGTTTCTACAACAGGCACTTGCACTTGCACGTCATCATTCCTCAAATATAAGCTACAACTTAACCCCTTACATGTGATTATGAGCTCGGCATCCCTTCTAGTTTCCTGCCAAATACAACCCAACACTGTCTATCCTCGAATACGACCATAGCTACTAGCAATTGGGCAACAGTCCGTAGATACTATGCAAGCTATAATGTATGTAGTGTGGAACTATGCCGTATAAACCTTCGACGGTACGGCACGTGGGCTTACGGTCGTAAACGGTCTTGTAAGTTAAATACTTTTATGGCAGAAAACTGTAATCAAATGAGGATGGGATTAGGTGACGATATTCTGTTCACAGGTTGAAATACTTATCTCGGCTAGAATAAGACGATGCGGTGTTTCTACCACTCAAACTACTTCTGATCATCAAGTTTAGGAAATTAACGCTTCAAGCTTCAAGCGTCGCAACTGGGCACTTCTGTTGGAAACTGGACCCGTGGGACCTATCACAGATACTAGTAAGTATCTAATCCTCAGTCTGTGTAACAATGACTCAATTCTGTACCTAGATATCACAGATA
>JABFYK010000193.1:7925-21900 GCA_018849495.1 Termitomyces sp. T123_Mx157
TAAAACTAGTAGTCTTTACCAAAAGTACCTATTCGGTATTTACTTGCCATTGTTATGCCTTGGGCCCCATAGTTCTTCTCGCCTAAGTATAATTTTAGTCTTGTTTTAATGGGTCTGACGTCTATGACTTACCAATCACAATCAGCAGGCGGCGTCGCTGGCCTGTACTGAACAGTCAATTTTCCTGTGTCGGGATCGGCGAGCTGACAAAAAGCGGCACGCGTCAGGTCGATGTGATGAGAGCCTTCCTTGCACCCCGCACAACTGTCTACAACCCGTACAAATACACATTTTTTGGGCCCATTGCATACTTAAGACATTGAGTAGGTGAATGTGACACACAGTCGCGGGACTTACCTTCCAGGAATTCAAAACATTTCGGCCGATCGTGCCAACCGTGGAGGGTGGTTGCACAGGCAAAGGATTTGTCCTAGAGAAGTTTGGACATGAATTATTTTCTTTCCATCCCGCAAGAAACAAACCGTTGGAGACCATCCTCCTTGCGCCCAACAACTTGGATTCTTGAGATCGTGACCGGTGTACCTGCAAGCAGAGAAATCTTATGACCTTAAGCGGCTGCATGAAAATGCTTTCACTTGCCAAGTGATCGTTACTTTCTCTAGTTTGCCGATCCCCTTCATTCCCTTCCAGACGTGAGATGCGATGTCGCCGATAGTACCCAATTTCGAAATAGTGTTTCTCTTTTCAGTCAAGCCTTTTTCCACAGATGTGGAGTTCCTGGGGTATTTGTACGAAAGATCGGTTACTTTTATGGTTTGCCAGCCATCTCGCGGGTCAAATTCGTAGTCCTGTCCCAGCGAGTGGGCTTCAGAGTACCTGCTTCGCGTAGTTGCGGCCGCCAAAGCAGGAATGAGAATGAAGGAGAAAAGGGCGACGAAGGAGAGCGAGAAGCGGTAGACTTTGACCATGGTGGCAGGACAAAAAACGAATATTTGCTATGTCGACTGGTTGGGTCGTGTAGGATCGACGGAGGGAAGCGCGTGGAATCGGCAGTAATCACTCGCAAGTCACGTTGGCGCGCCGATGGGTCATGTGGCGCAGGCCCGAGCTGATGACGTATTTTCCGGAAGTGATGATTCCCGGCGGAAAAACGAAAATTGCCTCTTTAGCTTCATAGCTTCTGCTTTCTCTCTCCATGCCTGCAGAGCCCTCGAATCTTGCTCATGGTGCTACTCGCCGTGTTACACGCAAAACCGTAAGTGAAGATGAGGTTGATATCAGGCGGGCAAGAGGAGAAGTACATTTGTGACTCGATTTCTTTTGTATTAGCTCATCACCCTGACAGATCTCTTGTGCTGAGTGTCGAAGGTACGTAACTTCGATGGTTGTTTCTCCAAAGATTAATTTTTGAGCCATATTAAGGCTCAAATTGAAATGTGATAAGAAGTTGCCTTGCGGCTCTTGTAGTACGCGATAGCTTTCATCTCTGGAGCAATCTTAACATTCAATTCCAGCTCGCCGTGGATGCCCTTCTATATGCCCCAATGGTAGTCTCTCTACTGGTCAAGGGACAAGGTATGACTCGTCTTCTTCCGATCAAACCTTCTTTCATTTTGGCCAGATTCGTTCTTGCCGATACAACTCAGCTGCATGCAAAAATTGCAGACATGGGACAACGAATTCGACAATTGGAAGATGCTCTCGCAATCTTTCAAGCTGGTGTTTCCAACGAAACGCACCCGTTACTGCGCGACGAGTTCTTATCAATCAAATTTGGACCAGACAAAGGACAGATCCCAGAAAGAGAGCGGCCGTCTCGAGAGAACTTTGTAAACTCCATTGATGCACTGGGAACACTCACTATTGGTGACCATGGCCAAGTCAAGTATTTCGGACGTTCTGCAGGATCCGAGGTTCGTTCCCACTTTGTCTTTGCAACGCGGGTATCTCTCTTACTGCTGATTGTGGTCAGGCGCTCCTTTTGGTATGTCTGCTCCCCTATTCTCGCAAACAGTACTTATCGGACACTGATGATGGATTAGGCCGGCGCTGAGCTGGATAAGATGGCGTTCGGTCTCGAAAGTGATTTAACTCACGAAGTGTCACCGGAGATTTTTCAGTTATCTAGTTCGTTCCCATTCACTGCACCGAATAATCCCGAGAAATATGAGAAGGCTCTTGACATCTTATTTGGGTACCTTCCGAGCCAACCCCGGGCATGGTCTCTATGTGAGACGTACATGGAGCATGCCTCTTGGGCCTTTCGTCCCATGAAAAGGGATGAGATCATTGATGAAATTCTTTCCCCTATCTATAAATCCATGAAAGAACGACGCGCAACCGATTCACCCGGCCCCCACACAATATTCCCGCATAAACTTGCCGTTCTCTTTCTTGTCTTTGCACTTGGTGCTCTGGTAGATCTCACTCTGGAACCATGTGAGTAGCTGTGTTTATGCTGATAGTACTGCTCACCCTTCTGAAAGATAATGTGGAATCTGACACCTATTATCATCTAAGTCGGGCTTGTTTATCTCTGCGATCTATTTTCGAATCGCCGGAAATCACCACCGTACAGGCAGTGGTTCTCATGGCATCCTATCATGGTCTTGGAGGCAAACGTTCCACGACAGACAGCGTATGGTCTTTGACAAGTTTGGGTTGTAAATTAGCACAAAGTGTAAGCCTGTAGGAACTGTTTCGTTGCTTTCGCTCATCACGGTCTCTTTAGATCGGTTTGCGTAAGTAGATTTTTTACTTCCAAGTCGTGTAAACCCATCTTACTTTCGCAGATCGTGATAGCGCGAGATTCAACATGGATCCTAAAACAGTACAACGACGAAGAGCACTCTTTTGGGAGCTTTTCTCGACAGATTTGTTCTATGTGCGCGATTTTTTTTCTAGCTTATCCAATTAGAAAATCTGATCTGACACGGTCACAGAGCCTTGCAACTGGTCGACCACCGTCAGTCCGTCTATCTTATGTTGACAGTGAGTTTCCTGAGGATGACGAGGCAACTATCGACAACGACGGAAATGTCCTCAAAGGCTGTAAGCGCGTATTGCATTATGTCCTTTTTCATCATTAAATTCGCATTCAAAAGATTATCAATGGAAATATGAATTTACCAAGGAGATAGCTTCAACTGTGACAGAGCTCACGCTGACCGCAGAGCCTCCACATTATCAGACGGTCCTTGATCTTGACCGCAAAGTCCGAGAAAAAATACTTCCACCTCATCTCAATGTTTTCATGAGCCCCGAGGATAAACACTGTACTCCATCTGTTTACATGCGAGGTTGTCTCCTGGGGCAATATCGCACAGTCAGTTAGTATACATCCGCCATCCTCCATTTGACAAGTCCGCTAACATAATCGACATATGTAGCGTTGTTGTACATTCACCGGAGTTTCTTCGCGCAGGCTATGCTCGACCATCCTACTAATCCTTTGCGGAGCCCCTATGCGCCTTCCTTCCTCGCGGCATATCGATGTGCTTCTGGAGTCATCAAATCTAATTTGAATCATTTTGACCGCTTCCCTGATCTTTGTTGTAGATGGTGGAGCATCTGGACCCATTGTGAGCAATCGTCTGGCAGCACATCTTTTCGTGCTGACATGTACCAATAATCCCCAGTGTTCTCTGCAGCTGTTCGTCGTAGGCTGGTACTATATCTTTGTTATACTGATTTGATTTGTGTAGATCATCGTCGGCACCATCGTGACTCGCTCACCATCGTCAAGCATGGCCCCTAGTGCGTTCATAGAGTTAGGACTTGCTTGTGACCTGTTCGAAAAGGGCGCATCCCATTCTCGTCGTGCTCGAAGTGGACTGGTAAGTGTACAACTCTTGTAAGTCTGTAAGGAGACCTTCAATGTTCATGTAATGTCAGGCCATTCTCGGTAAATTGCGAGAAAAAGCCTTTCAAGTCTATTCACAGTTTCGAAGTGGTAATCAGTCTACGAATGCTGTCCTTTCTGTTGGCAAGCCGGACTACGGTGACGATGAACTTGCTCTCTTCGGCGGACAGACACGAGTCTTAGTCAGCAAGTTGCTCAGAAGCTCGTCCACTCGACAGCAACAGACATCAATCCATAGTGGGGACAGCGCGGCTGGGAGTCCTGCGGAAACGGCGCCTGACGTCCATCCGTCACTCGTGGAATATCTTTCTAAGATACCCTTAGATCATACCCATAATCCTCATAACGTTTCCGCGTCGCCGACTCTTCCATACGCGCCGCAGAATACGTTCCAACAGAATGGAAGATATCTACCTTTAGACCAAGAAGCAAAATCTCCTGTACGATCCTCTTGGCCACCATCCGTGTCTATGACGACTTCTCCTATGAGCATTGAACGGAGTTATATAAACAACTCTTCCGGCCTTCCCCCACCTAATATGCCATTCAACTCGGCGCCAGACTACGGTAATCACACGATCAAAAGTGATCCCTCAGAAAACTTGGTTGATCTGGGCATGATGATGACTGGAGACTCTGGAATGGATGAACAGTGGATGTTGTTCATGCGGGATTCGGGTTTGTTGGAGGGCAATTTCAATAATCTTAATGCAGCTGGGATGTATAATTCTGTCTCTTGATTTTGCTATGTTCTTGGTTGCCAGACGAGTTTATGTCTTTCTGACTCTTGTAATTTATTGTAACTTCATCTAATATTCATGTATTTGTACGATCTGCATGAGTTCGTCTCGCCTAGGCTTGATGTATTATAACCTGCACCTTTCTCATACTAAATTTGCTCATTCCTAATTAGATGCCTTCTTGCAAGTACCACAATTGCAAGTTTTTTGCGATTGTTTGACCATAGCTAAACATTCCAAATCTTGAACATCACATCCAGATATCCACCTGCAGGAATTCAGCTTAGGTCAGGTCTACTTGATAAATCGCTCACGATTTCAATGCCACCAAACTCAAAGAAGACTCTAAATGGAACAGATCTCATTCACTACGATGCCAGCGTTCTGGGTGAGAGCAATGGACCTGAGGTTGCTCCGTCAATATCCGTCAGCACCAGTGAGTGTCTCCATCCAAGCTCCATCCAAGGGCTGACTGATTATCATGTATCCAACACAATAGCTTTCCGTGCACCAAATCCCCTCAATGTACCGATTGATCCTCAGAACTTTGACATGCGGAATCCCCCCAGGCATATTTATTCGCGCTATACACAACAAGCGAGCACACGAGCTGAACATATCCTCAGTCGTATCAATGTAATCGTTCAATATTCTGTCATATTAGTTCTTCGTTGATTTCAAGTCCAGCACGGTTACGCCTTGACATATGCATCTGGCCTTGCTTCCTCGTATGCAGTTCGTCTAGCTATATCCACGGACAATTACTCCTTATATCTGAAAACTTTGTTAGGCTCTTGTGTTCTACAAGCCAAAGCGCATCGCTATCAGAGGAGGATACCACGGGTCCCATGCTACCATAGAGACATACAAGAAGACCAAGGATTCGGACTTAAAGATCATTGACCTCGACGACGAATATCAACTAGACGATCTGTGCTGGTTGGAGACACCGCTGAACCCTACTGGTGAAGCTAGAGATATACAGTATTATGCAGACAAGGTCTGTAGTATCACTTTGATGTTGGGCACTTTTGACCTGCAATAACCATGAATCCAGATCCACAAAGTCGGAGGATCGCTCTTGGTAGATTCTACCTTCGCTCCTCCACCCCTCCAGTACCCTTTCGACTTCGGGGCTGACGCGTATGTGATTCTACCTTATATTGTCACATCCGACTTAGCCGTTTCAGCGTTCTTCACTCTGGTATACGCTTTTCTTTCTCCTATGAAAATTGACTGAAACGAGCGCAGGTACGAAGTATTTCGGGGGCCATTCTGATTTGCTTTGCGGTGTTCTCGTGGTCAAAACTCTGGAGAAATGGAATGTGGTTTGTCCTATTTTATTCGTGTGCTTGTTCATCTTTCCGAAGTTTTGATGACTAGTTACACCGTGACAGAACATTTTTGGGGAGTATGATGGGATCCCTCGAAGCATGGTTGCTTTTGCGTTCCCTAAGAACCCTCCACTTGCGAATCCCGAGACAATCAGAGTCGGCGACCATGATTGCCGCCTGGCTCCAAACTGTTTCTCTAACCCCCAAGGGACAGTTTTTTGATGGTGTTCCGGGCGGTCTTGTAGCCAAAGTATGGCACTCGTCTCTGCAGGGTAGAGACTCAAGAGGTTTTGACCCAAAACAACAATTAACGGGTGGTTGGAACCCAACATTTGCAATCCTTGTATGGTTTCCCCCTTTGTAGGCTGATTAGACCTCAATGTGACTCTTTCAGCTCGAGAAACTGGAATATGCCTCACAATTTCCTCATCTATTGAAGTACTTCGTGGTGAGTATGAAGATGTCGACGTCGATTTATCTATGCTCACGTGTCTTCCGTAGCCTGCTACGAGCTTGGGCGGAGTTGAATCTTTGGCGGAACACCGACTTCACAGCGATCCTGGAGCCGATCCTCGTCTCGTTAGACTAAGTATTGGTGTTGAAGAAGTTGAGGTACGCCTTTATTTCGGAGATGATCGATGATCGATGGTCCTTCAAAACTTCACCTCTGATGCCAACGTTACCAGGATCTTAAAGCTGATCTGCGTCAGGCTCTAGTGCAGGTGTCCAAGGTTCGTGCTACCATATTCTTGATGCGAAAGTATTTGACCGATCTATCCAGATGAGAACTAAACTCTGAAACGTGTACATAGGTACCTGATCAGAGGCCGGAACCGAGTTGTTCATATGTCCTAGATATGTACTTGATTTGACGGAGGAATCGGAGACTATGTTCAAGCGGATGTACTTATCGATCGAAAGAATGAACATTTCAAAGTTAATCTTCACGTCCCCCCCCCTGACATGAACCACCAAAATTATATTAGAAAGGCTATCTTCGAGCCGTCTCTATATGTGAAGTATGCTATTCTGTGATTCCATTAGGTTTCTTGTTTCTTGTTTAACATCCGACCTGTAGATCTTGCCAGCTATGTAAATCAGGAGCCTCTACTCGAAGTTCGGCGATGTTGATGTTCGATCAGATTCTCCATCCTCCCCAAGCTAGGGAAAAATCACAGAAGTTGAACTAGTGTACAGTACGAAGGACCTTCAGCTTGACTTGGATCTGCGGACACTAAAAGAAACCTCACTCATCAAGACTAGTTCGGGCAATCTAGGTGAGTCTGAGCAATCATACTCACTTGCATTTGCGGTGTCGGTTGTTATTTTCCACAATACAAATGCACAACAACATGTGTATACCTTTCGAGACCATCCATTTCCTGGCGAAAGCGAGAGGCTTTGTTGAACAAGGTTCCGAGCTAATACTTGGAGTAATGCACACAACAACTTTGGATTTGCGCGACCTACGTGTAAAAGAGACGCGATAAATCCCCAGTAACAACTGCAGAATTAGCGAATCATGTTTGTCTCAAAGGTTTCGGTCGACCTTATGATCATAGGATTCTCTCTGAAGTACTATTTGGCCGATACTTACAAACGCCCAGGTGCCGCTATCCTGTGGCTGTCATCAACATTCCTCACGACATGCGTTGGCAGACGGGTTGGCATCTGAATTCATCCTCCCCAGGAACTTAAAGTTTTCGGACGACTTTCCGGTGGTCGAGTCGTTTCTTTCTATAGCCTTGACAAAAAACTAAAATCAAAGGAGAGGGTGAAGAGTTCACCCTTGTTTATGATGCTAAGTGTTCATCTGATTCTTATTGACCCTGCCAATTCAAATTTGTGGAATATTTTTCAGAGAATGATGCGAAGAAGGTAGTCATAGAGCTCGACAACACTTTACTAATCGGACAACGTGTCAGAGTTGGTGGACAGCCAGAGGTTTGCTGAGGTTATGATAGATATATCTAGTCACTGCAGAATACTGCTTACTCTGACGCGGAAGCCTCTAAGGTCCGAAGGCTATCAGCGCTACAGTGAGTACCATCGCCGATCGTCAGTTGTTTATCCTATCATACTGACACATCTAGTCCGATTTTGCGTCTAAAAGATCATCACAATTTGGCTACCCAACAAGGTGTCAATGCCGACAGATAGCTGGAAATGTGGTCACATTATTCGGCGCATCTTGCAGATCCACCACTACCATGAGCAACAACATTCAAGGCCTCCTTCAAGCTTACTCAGAGAATTGTCTTGAAGTCTACAGCGTTCCGTAGCCCCTTCCAAACAGAATTAATCATCCTTTGCTAATATTTCAAATGTCTTTTTATTCCGTTTGCATGTCAGTTGAAGTGCTCCTTGTGATATTGGCCATTTCCGATTTTTTTTTTTTGGTGGTATCACTGTAGGATAGTAAACAATTCACAAAGTCAACCTTTACACCCTGGGATATGCGATGTTACTCGCGTCGTCTAGTAAGTCTTAAGTCTGGAGCCACCCCGGTAGGAAATGCCTTTATGCACAGAATGTGGGACTCGGAGGCACTTGAGAGCACTAACCAATACCCACTAAAACCTTGCTTGCTTTTCTCCATGACTTGAGAGGGTCTGAGTTCTCAGGTAGAACATTTCCATGTTCTTTTCACAAGCCTAGCGTCTATAGCCTTCCTACCAGATCGTCCATCATCTGTTGCTAGGCAGTCCATTTTTATTCTTCGTGCTATTGCAGCTTTATATTTATTTTCTTTCTCTATCTTTGTAGGGAGGCGTGTCGGGTCTGCCTCTCGTGATATCCTCCACTCACAACGTAATTTCCATACTGTGTTGTAGCCTCAGATACAACGGCGGAGAACCTGCGAGCACTCACCCTATCTTTGCTCCCTTTAGGTACCCGCGTTAATAGAGAACAGCCCAGTTGTTCTCCTAGGGAGGGCTTTCTGAATGGTATTCCCCGTTTTTCATGGAGTGCCTGGGCTAGCTCCCAGACCGTCTCCTGCCATTTCCGATTTATTAAGATCGTTGTCTGTTCACATATCTCATGAATTATGTAGATTGTATTTGGACCACGTATGGTGAACTTTGGAGCCCAAGATAAACATTGTATATTCACAGCTTTCGCTTGTCTCTATAGAAATCCAAAAACCTCGCCTTGTCTTCCCAACCCATACCTATCCTCTTCATCTTTCCGAGTTGAGAGATCAACACCGCGCTCACTTCCGTCAATTGATCCTCTTGGAATGTGGAGTGTGCGATGTTCTCACTGACAATGAAAAGTGGGGAGCTGGGACATTCAGACGGCGCAAGCAGACGGATGGAAATGGTTGGGGGTACAATGGACGATGCGAGTGAGAACAGGTGGGGAAGAGGATTGAAAGATGAACACGGAATGGAAAGTGTTGGGGTAGGTGTCATGCTGGTAGGAGGATTGTATCTTTTGGAAGTTGAGCACTTGGGTGCAAAGATCAAGCGAAAAGACATACCTAACACACATGACAAAAACCTGATACTCCTTGGCGGGGACTTCTTGACGGAAGACTTTAGCGAAGCGAAGCAAACCTCTTCCATTACTGGTCGTGCACTCCGGGAATATCACGATAGGTCTATCCGCATTTTTTCGCAAGCTTTCAAGGCTTAGTGGAGGTTTGCTATTCCTGCCATTCACGAAGCCAAAGGGAGGTACTTGGCCAGTCAATCCAACAATCGTGAGGAGGGAGATAGGTTGAAATCCAAGAATTGCGCCCTGAAAGGCGTCTTGTTTGCGCGGTGGTTGAATGATAGCAGGTCCAGTCCCCGTCCTAGAGCGACCTGGAGTGTGAGCGATGGGCGGTGACGAATTCAACGGAGCTGTAGATTGAGATATTGTTTCAGACACGGGAAGTACAAAGATAGGATTGAATCTGAAAGTTCTATCTTAGCATAGGAAGGTTTCGAGCGGATGACGACTTGCCGGATGGCCAACCATAGTAACTCAATCCACGAAACCCAATTTGAGACGATAACGTCCCCGGCCTGTGGATTCCACGGTTCGGCAATACTTTGACCTCTTCTATAAAAAACCACACGAGGGTTTATTGAGTGAAACAGAATGATTTGACTACTTACCCGCGCGTTCTCTTTACTTGTTCAACTGATATCCAAAGGAAACCTAGAATTAGCAATATGGTGCGCGCAATCACTGCTGTGGACAGGTGAGAAGCGATGCGGTACAATTGCGGAATGGGCGCCTGCTTAATGTGAAACGAGAGTTAAGGACAGGAACACAAGTCTGCTCACAAAGACAGCACATACACCCGAAACGAGGGTGACATAAAGTACGAGAAGCACAAGAACTAGCGTAGTCCTGACAGTTCCAAGTGCATATTGGATAGGAAGGGTGGCTTTGGCCAGCAGATCAGACCCCAGAGGAGGTACAGGTGTGAGGAATGGCTAGAAGGACGATCATGGATATTAGATGAAAGCTGAATAAGATGCAAATTGAAGTGAACAAGCCTGTATCCCAGTTCCTGGGTCCTAAAAGGTAGTGAGGATGAGTAAGTAGATAGTTGGACCCAATTTCGCGGTAGATTGAACTCAACTCGATAGGCACTAAATTTCTCCATATCACAGAAATCCTCAAAAACCCAGTAACACCACGTGATGGCTTTTTTCGGCCTTTATGGCCTGGCACTTACTCCGGAGTCTGTACATATCACCGCAATGCCCGCTCCTTCCAATATGTTCCCCTCTATTACTCAAGGACTACTCCAGCCCTCTCATCACCGACATTCGAGGTCTGGTATTCAACACACTCTGAGGAAGCTGCACGTGATCATCTACTCTTGGCACAAAATCGTTCGGTCCTACCAAACCCCCACTACGAGTCAACGAGAGAATTCAGACTGAGGTCTCAAATTTCCAATATTCAACCATCATGACTGGTGAACTTTCTAGTCCCATCTTGATTCTCAAAGAGTACGTTAGCATTGTGTATCGGCAATATAAGAGTCTCCATACTCTGGGCAAGGTCTGCCTGTTTCGCAAAATCTTGCCATACTTGAACCAACGCACTTCAGACCTTTATGTGGTTCATCGTCCTATTCTATATATGTTTTGGTATGTGGACGCGTTCTTTAGAAACCTTGTTCCTTATCAACGTTTTAGGGGCATTTGTCCTTGTCGTGACGCCTGCGCGCATTGCACAATACCTCTATGATCAAGCCCAATTGCTGGCGGAAACGCGTTCTGGTTGGCTGGTACTTGCTAGTTTGTTAGGTATGGGAAAGGTCTAGCGTCCGATTGCGCTCCATATATATATCTTATTATTTCGCCTTCAAGTTGTTGTATCATTTCCGCCTCTCCTAGGTCATACGACCATCGTTACGCTGTGTGGCTTTGCATATGGAATGCAAGGGTTTATTATTGCTGCTGTCGCTACTCTAGTGGGCGCATCTTCGGTATTCGTTGTACTGCGCTTCTTCTTCAGCCAACACTTACGAAGATGGTCGGAACGCAATCAAAAGTGGCAGGCTTTGGATTCACTTGTGGTGAGCCCTACCTTATCCCTGGTATATTATTTGTGTCTGAACGTCTTGTAAGCGAACGAAAGGTCTGCCTCTGATTATTCTCATTCGTATATCCCCCTTTCCACCATGGGTATATTCAAATTCACTCTTCGCTGTGAGTTGCTTTCTCTCTTCCAATAATTCTTACTGAATATATCTCTGTAGTCTATTGAAGCTGTCTCTCTCTGGCAATATGCAACGGCAACAATTTTTGTGTTTCCAAGGCTTCTTCTTCATGTATTCATTGGTTCTCGCATCGCTGCACTATCTGACGTAAATCAACGTGGCCATATGGATAAGCGTACTTGATCGCAGTCACCCTTGGCTTCACGGTCGCTAACCACCATTGTAGAAACGAAGATTATCAATGGTGTTTTGATTGCAGGTGGATTCGTTCTTGCAGTATGTACAAGTTGGCATGTGTTATTGGTTATGTCCTGCTTGGTGCTATCCCTGACCTATAGATGCAGGCTTATTTATAGCATGGTTCAACAACATGCTCGACATCTACAGGAGAGTTCCCACGAACTGGCTGCAGACACAACTGAGGACTTTAGCTCTAGCGAAGATGACCCGTTGTTGAGATCTTCCTTACGAATCTTTGATGATCGTGCTTAGCGTACGGGCATATTATACACTTTTGAGATCGTAGTCATATAACACACTATCCAGTCGGTTACTGTTGAATGGACAACATATACACTTAATAGTAGTGGAGAAATAGAAGACTCATGCTAGCACCAATAAGGAATACTAAGATGTAAAGTCTGCTGTCCTTTGCCCGTCTCTTTGCTTCTTTCAGTTGAATATTTCCCTTCTCCACAGTCGAAGTTGTAGCAATGGCATCCTCATATAATTGCTCTGTTAGTTCAGTTTGTCTCGTCAAGTGGTTGACCAGCTCCATCTGCAACGCGCTAATGTCCAGTAAACGCGACTCTGCTTGTTGAACCGACTCGAGGGTATCTTGAACCGACTGTAGGATGCTTGCATTTTCTGCTTCAAATTGCAGGATTTGTGATGCAGACAACTCGAATACTTCATCCTCTTCATCTGATGATGGGCAAACATCGGGGGATAGAGGAGGTATAGTTGTGTGAGCATTGTTCGAGGTAGCACCAAGGGTAGCAGCCAGTAAGCTCGACGATGCATCTCCTAGCCAACTTCCAGCTCTCATGCTTTTTGACTGCTCATGAATTGAGGGCCCATCTTTCGCTGCCAAGTGTATCACGTCTCTGGCCGCGCTAGAGCCGAGGGTCCGAGTTCTCTCCAGTTGCCGCTTAACCCGTTCTTCCTGCATCTCTTTCTGTGTTTGACTAGCTTCTGCAAGGCGACGGCTCAAATACCATGTGACGCTAGAATGATGTGCGGCCAAAAAATCAGAAGAGATTGACGACGCGTCTTGTCGAAGTCGAATGGGTAGGAACCGAGTTAGAGAGGTTGTCTTGCTTGCAATGAGCTCTATCCGTCCTATAGCAAGTAGACCTTTAAACCGATATAAAGAATATCATGCAAGCCATTCTTACGCTTTTCAATGGTCTCCATTTCCTTCACCCTGTCGGCACACCGGGCTATAATGACACGAGCTTGAAGGTCTATTTGGTCTCGTTCTTCGTTGGTGAAGTGTCTTATGCCAGCCCATGATGAGTCACCATCATTCAAATCAATGTTTCTTGACGTCTGTCTCGACGAGTAAGTAGTTCGTGGGTCGACATTCAAGTAAGGCTTTCGAATATTTGCCAGCATCCGTGTTAGAGTATGGATATGATTTAACTATCGAGACTTGCTCAGGTGTATTGCAAATTAGAGGCGAATATACATACAATGGCATAGGCTTCGTTGATGTATCCTTTACCAATGTGAACTTGGCCTTCGTGACCTGCATCTGTGCGAGAGACTTTGGGAGTACCCTTTCGAGGTTTGACATCAGACAATTCGTGTTCTTTTTCGCGAATTATTTTCCGAAAGGTATCTGTAATGTCGTTGTATGGCATCTATGAGTCTGAAGATTGAATAGTACTAAGAAGTTGTTCCAACTTCGCATGCCGCATTTCGTCTCAACTATCACGTGATGGAATGCCTATATAAAGGTTACAATTTTGAGTTGTTTCCCTCAACCCACCACATTGATCGACCTTCAGTTGCCCCAACCACTGGTCTTTCCCCAGAAGTTTGGGCTTGCTCTTGAGGTGGAAGAAGAAAAACAAAGCTTCCTAGTTTGAGGTAGATGGTGTGCCTCTCACCTTCGTCTGCCATAATCAGTGATGCACAATCATGCGCGTTTAAGTACTTTTTGTCATAGCCAAGTAGTTGATATTTATATAAGTCAATTTGTTCAACCGGTGCCATCACTCACACAAGCCAAGTCATCGCAAGAGTGGGTTGTAAGGGTTGACAGGCTAAGGGGAAGTTTTTTCCGGTATGTTTCGTCTTGACGATATCTGTACGGACCTAGAATGTATACATGTAAGAGCGTTAACTTCACAAACTGTTGACCGAGAGAACTACCAAAAGGGCAATTCATGATATTTCAGCA